>JASANF010004706.1:0-33866 GCA_030248245.1 Trissonchulus sp. WLG1_4 | reverse complement strand
GTAGTGTCGCCAAAGCGAGTTTTGCTCGTTGTTTGCAGAATGACAGCTTTTTGCTTTGATATAGTAGGTTCACTGAGAGACTAGTGCACCGCTGTATGGTGTCAAATAATCACTGCTAGACAACAGACTACCAATATCTACCAATATCTTGAACCAATACCAATTGTAAACCAGACATCATACAGTAGGGACATAAAAGTTCAAAAAATCAACTTAGATATCAGATTGCGGCCAGCTTCTGAAATAAACATAATGTTTCGACGCATAATCTTTTGCCCCAAATAAGAATAATAATAATGTTACGTTTTCCTTTTGATCTTAAATAAGCGTCTAAAGTTTTCACAATTTATCATTATTGCTGTGAGTACATTACAGTTTACGCACAGTTTCACAGTTCAAACAGGCATTACTCCCGCAACCACTTCTTAGAAATTACCACTAAATTTTGTGTGCATAAACTACAACGTATGTCCTTTCGGCCTGTGTAAAGAATCTAAACAAAATTTCTATAATTGTGACGAAATTATTTTTTAAATGTGAATAGGTTTTCAAAACGTCATTTTTTCCGAATTTTACGAGTTCACTGGCTACTGTGTGCTGTATACATCAATTTTGCCTGAAACATGGCGAAAATATTTACCTTAATACATATTTTTCAAAAGATTATATAAAGGACAAGGTCTTACTGTTTTACTGAAAAAGTTTTACAGTTGCACAAAATCGACTGCTTTCGCGACACTACACCCTAATTTGTCCTAAACAATTCTCAAAAATTCAAAATTTTTTCAAAAAAAAATTCAAAAAAGCTTAAACAAATTTCAATAAATTTAATACACACGAATTCTGGAAATGCATCTTTGATCGACTGAACCATTAGCAGACCTGCTACTGTGATAGCAAACCTTTGCAGCAGATATGGTAGATGTAACAAATGTTGGTACATCCACTATAATTGCAATAAACTAATGTAGCAAATGTAGTATAATATGTAGATGGATCTGCTACATTTGCGGTGATGTCATAGATATAGTCCTATGTACATCGATGCAGCTACATCTTACATTTGATGCACGTACCTCGTACAATCCTACAATCTCCGCTTAATATCCTACTGTAGTAATTTGTTTATGCGTTGCTCGTTGTTTGCTTAAAATCAAAGCACCGTGTGGAAATCAATGTAAAATACACTGCTTATCAAAAAATGTCGAGCACTCTAGCAAACAACGCTTTTTGCAAACATTTGTTTTCGATAGGTAGATAATATTGATAGCAAGCTTTATTGATATATCAAACTAGACAAAACTAAAAATTTTCACTACTTCTTGATGTCAGTTATATCACACTTTCTTATAAAGGGTTATATTGTGACAATATAACTGACAATAATTATAATCGTTAAACAACATAGCAAAACAATAGTTGCTGTCGTAGCAACTAACAACACATATGATAATAATAAGAATAAAATAAATACTTATACAATAGCTAAGATAATAACAATTATATAAAAGTGATAGTTTCTAAAAAATTACAATACAGCAAAGTACTTCGTTGGTTAGGTATGTTAAAATTCTATTTCTGTACGCTAATTTGAGTCTGACCAAAAGGTACGATTGTACTAGTCACCTGGGCGAAAGTACCAACTCGCCGTTTAATAAATTCCCGAAACCGTTGATGAAAAAGACAATAAAAGTAAAAGTCGGACACATATGAGGTAGTAAACAAAGAATAAGCACAAATAGTAACAACCGATTTCAAAAACGGCACGACAACTGATTTAACATAAGCCCGTGAGTAAGACATGCTTTTTACTGTTTTTAAGGCAGACATAGTGAGACTCGCCATACGTTCCTAAAGCAACAAAAACCCACAAACCTTGCAACAAAAGAATTACACTAGCTTGACAAATAAGAAGCTTAGACAACATAATTTCTTTTTTGTAATCTGACGCGGAGATGGTCATTTTTTTTCCTACGTTTTTTCAGTTTAAACAGACCTACTACAATGACCACAGTCGTGAAAACAACATACCTGCACAAATAAAAGCGCTAAAAGCCAAAAACTTGTTCATATTATTGACTAGGCTTTCACTACCTTCCACAGGTCCCATCGGATATCCGGGATCCATGATTCCGTGACACGCTTTACGCCAATAGAATTGAATCAAAAACGGCGAGTCAATTAGTAATCCAAAAGTAAGCCAAAATACATATGCCAAAAGTCGTATTTTTTTCGATATTTTCAACGTTGGTAGCAACAACGCGACAGCTCGATCAAACGACAAACCTAAAACGAGCCATTCTGCGGTCATTGCAGATACGGCACCAAAATAGTGGCTAACACAATACTTTGCAATTGTTGAGAAACGGGAGGGTAATTGAAATATGGAATTTTTGAGCCAAATGCATTCTTCGCTAAATGACAAGAAACCAGAAATGCAAGTGAACCCGTTCAAAATTGCCACCGTTTTTAGATACAAGTAGCCGATGCCGTTGAATTCAGCAGTACTGAAAATAATGAAGTTCAAAATGTGTCCAATGATGCCCATTATCAAAAAAATTGGGTTGAGATAATAACAGCTTCCGTAAGCTATTAAGTTTTTGTCAAAGTTTTTAGCTTTGAAATAGTCCAGCAAGAGAGATAAAGCATCGTATGGACTCATATGTGGAGCATTTCTAATCAGTGAAATCAAAACATGGCTCGCATTTTGAGCGGTCACATGAAAAATTCCCCATACATGTCACAAAGTTGAAAGAACTCTGATGTATTTTGAAAATCGGCCATTGTATGTACTGCAAATATCTGGAACAAAACTTCATAAACAATTACCTGTACCAATGTTGGATTTTCTAAGAATATAAAATGGATTTAATAAGGCTGGTTCACACGAGACTATTTTCAGGCGATTTGCAAACAACCAACCATCAGGCACCAGGCAACGCGCAAGCATGTTACTCGCCTCGTGTGAACATGCAGGCAACCAACAATTTTCAGTTACTACATGTGCGACTTTTTTCAGGGAACTGCCATTAATTTTTCGCGTGTTTTGCTACAGCTTTTTTTCATACGATGCTTTGCATCGTCTCAAATGCGAACCTTTGGCCCAAACTCGGACCTAATATTTTTTGATTGTGGCGTCCAGACATAAATATGCACCAAAAAGTGCCAAGCCAACGAACTCATCCACTTAGTACAAAAAAGGGCAAATAAACCGCCAGTTGTAAATTTAGAAAGGCCTGCAAGTTGCCTGATGATCGTTGTTTGAAAATTGCCCAGTGTGAGCGTGTTTTGCTAGCAACTAGGCTAGCATGCAACACGCGTTCTTGCAGATTACGTTCTGTTGTTTTCAATAAATATTTCAGTGGGTATCTGTAAAATGCGTAACTTTTAGGCTTAGGTCAGCCCTCGTTTCTTTAGTAACCAAAACATGAACAATAATAAATCAATGCCAACGGAGTATCAAAACGACTTGGTAAAGGAACTAGGACCAAGTCTTTACAACACAAGAGTACATAATAGGACTCAGGGACATCCTATATTACGTACTTTTGGTAATAACAAAACCCAATATTTGCATACAGATGTGGAGTGAATTTTTCACAAGTTTCTGTTATTATCTGAACCTTAAATTGGAATGAGTTGCAATCAAGTAGTGCTTTGACCAAGGATACCTACATTGTACTATGAAACAAAGATGCTGCTGTGACAGCAACTGAACGTTACAAATAATCAAGTTCCATAATCTCACGAATCCATTAGATTGATGTACAATACAAATTCTGCAATAATATTTGTGTTTTGCTAGAGTTTCGGTAATTATTGAGCTTTATTTAGAATTATTTTCATTTGAATAGTGTTTTGAACAAAGTTAAGGTGAAAAATTTCTCAGGAGTAAAGATGTTACAATAAGCGTTACCAAACTTATATGGATTCAAGGCTAGGCCTGAGCTATCTTAGTGACTACGCTAGGTGTATTGTGATGGGTTACAGTATCAATTGAAGCATAGCGTTGACATACAAGAACGAGAATGAAATCAAACACAATTTAATCACATTAGAAATTGACAAATTTAATTTCACATCATTAACTTATGTAACTTGAAAAGTAACTGAAACCGCTGCTGATACGGGATAGGGCTAACTACGCTAATGTATAGCTACATAAGAAAAATACGTGTGTGCTGAATTTGTTGTAATTTGTTCGTGTTGAATTTTTTATAAGTTTCTGTTTCCATACTTAACTTTAATTTGAAGGTTCTTTCTGATTAATAGTGTTTCAAAAACGTTCAATGATGTCCAAAATGATCAAAACAAAAATGCTAATAAATAACGTTGGAATCAATTAAATATACGAAGGCAGGGTAATATATTAACGCACAATTTATTGAGAAAAGAAACAAAGAAACAAGCTTCGTTAGTCTGAATTCAGTTTCAAATATGAAAGTGTTTATCTTGTAAATCGCTCAACACGTTTTTTTGAACCTGTAAACCTTTAAACGGTTCCAAACCGTTTCAACTCGTTTAAACGGTTCAAACCGTTTCAACGTGCCCATGCCAAGCGTTTTCCGCATTAACCACTTACCTTACTGTCACACAGTTAGGTGACCAAAACTGGCAGGATCAAAATATGACTCATACATGCTGCATACACTCATGGACTACAAAAGGGCTAGGTCCATAATGCCAGGACCCTGAATATACCTATAACATTTTCGGTTGTCCTTGAGAGTGCCCATAATGTTAATTCGCAAGCATAATGTTAAAGCCACTAGTGATGTAGATCGGATCGGATCGGTCCAAAATTTTGATGCCGATCCGATCCGGAAGCTTGAGTGGCGATCCGACCCGATTAAAAATTGCGTACCTTGATGAAAACTAAAAAAAATCTCATTTTTCGTAAAAATATCGTTAAGTTTAACTTATTATATCGAGTACATTGCTGTATAAATTTAATGAGTTAGCATATCCCATATAGACAATAAGATGGAATTTTGGCATTGAAAGCTTGGTAGACAATCCCACGACCAAAAATTTTGATTAATTGGAAAATGGAAAATTTTGGGTCACTACTGTAGGTCGTGGATACCCACAGGTTGGGTTGGGTTGGATCGGAAAATTTCAGCCGTGGGTCAACCCTTGGGTACCCACTTCAGGCTGCGCGGGTCGCTGCATTTTGTCAACCGGCGAATTCTGAAAAAATTTTCACGTATTCAATCCAATCTGGGTACATAAATTTGGGTACCATTCTGTTACATTAGGTAGCAATGTGAACAATGTACAGCTGTACAGGGCTACAGTCATTTTCAAATGAAAATGGATTAGCCTGACGCCGTTTCATCATCCGACGCGTCGGATTGCAGCATCCGTCGCGTCGGGTGACATCATCCGTCGCGTCGGATGACATCATCCGACGCGTCGGGTTTCATCACCGAGGCCGTCGGATGACATCATCCGACGGGACTGGCTGGGCGTCGGATTGCATCATAGAGTTGGAAATTGGAGAGCTTGCAGGAAAAATTTATGAGGGTGACTCCTCAAAGAGTTATGCGAAATTTTTATAGTTTATTTTCATATGTTGATTAATAGCTGTTTTCTTTAAATATAAGGTAATTTTATCTACTGAATTCTGAGTTTTATTAGTTAAAGAAACTAAACAATAAAATGAGGTAGCATTCATAATTTGCACTGAAGAAGCCACCCCTATTCAAAACTTTAGGCCTGAATTTTGACAGCTAATTAATCACTGGCTGGCAAAACTCTAGGCGTCGGATTGCATAACCGAGAGCGTCGGATGACATCACCCGACGCGTCGGATGACATCACCCGACGCGTCGGATGACATCATCCGACGCGTCCGATTTCATCACTAATCCCGACGCCTAGAATCCATTTTCATTTGAAACCGACTGTATCAACTAAAACCATCGATTATCAGGAGCGGTATCTTAAAATGGTGGGTCAAGGTTGGTCGTGGGTCGATTTTGGCGGCGCGGGTTGGATCGTGGGTTACCCACAAGTATTAAACCGCGGGTTGGATTGGGGCGCGGGTCGAAAATTTTGAACCGCGTCGATTCTGCCTTTAACGAACAATGCACAACTCTGGTGTTAACGAAAACAATGTTGCAAGATGTTTTGTAGGCAAAAATTAAGAAAATTAAGATATTTCTAAACACTTCACACCACACATTTAGTACGTGTCTTCACGCAACTTGAATGATGAGAAACCTCCTCTCCACTTATGTATGCATTAACTGTACGCTTCCGCTAATATAAAGCCGATATTTCGATTACTTGAGTAGTAGTTATACTTGTGCGTTTGATTGATTGCTCGAAAGGTTTTTGAAATTCCGCAAAATTTTTGGCAAATTACTAAATTTTGTGGTCGAGAATAAAAATTTATACCACCGATCCGGATCGCCGATCCGAAATTTTAAAGCCGATCCGATCCAGCGATCCGATCCGGCAAGTTCAGCGAGCCGATCCGATCCGGTCCACATCACTAAAAGCTACTATAAAACACTGGGAAATCCCAGAGACTGATTTCTGGTATATGAGCTAGATTAGACGACGCAAGCCAATGTACATACCTAATAAAACTTCAGTTTGTCTGTAATCTATATTGTAATTGGCGTGCGGACTATCTCTTTGGGCGGGACACATACACGGGCAAATGTGTAAACTCAGAGTCAGATAAAAACTCTTTAACATAGGTCACCCAATTACGATACCTTGAAAAGACAACACAAAAAAAGACAACCTAAACACATTGGATTTTGATTTCTCGTGTAGTTTTATTCATTAATTGAAACAAATTTTGAGAAACGACACGCTGATGCTGAAAAAAGACAAGTTTATGCTTCCTTCCCACTTCCGAGCCGATTTGAAAATGTTTCCCATCAATGGACTCCTCTTAATCTCAGGACTTCAAGAGTACATATATTTAAAAATTTTACTATTTTAAACAAATCAAAGCTTACATTTTCGAACATTTTTTAAAAAAAACTCAGCGGTCCAAAACCCAAATAGCTGTATCCAGAATACTTCCCGCATAAACAAAAAATTTGCATTTTATAGTTAATTATAAAATTAAAAGTTTAATTTGTATATTTTTTAAAATTCAAATTTCTGATGTCCTGAGGTCAAGAGTAGGGATGTTTTCAGTTATTGAAATCTTAACCAGTTCAGTTAATCAGTTAACTGATTACCGGAAAATTAAATCAGTTCAGTTATCAGTTAATTTCGTCAAAATTTAATCAGTTCAGTTGCAGTTAAGGTGGTAGTTCCATAATCGCAGTGACACATTTTTCTGACAGATCTATACACTATGAGTAAAGAAATTATAATTTTCTTAAACTACACCAAAAAACACCCAGAGCATTTTTTATTTGGTGTAAAATACCATGGTTAAGACTAGCTACCACATTGGCTTACTAAACTGTAAGCCAGTGGAGTAGCTAGTCTTAACTTTGAATTTCATCAGGGATCAAAACGTGATAGTAGACAGTTTTCAGTCTTGTTTCAAAAAATTGCAGCCATTTTATTTCTGCTTACTTGTTGTTCTAAAAAAGAGCTTTGAAAAAAGCCTCACGTAAAAAAACTGCGATTCCAGAACTACCACCTTAAGTTAACTTAACTGTAACTGATAACTCTAACTGAAAATATTTTCAGTTATTTCTAAAAAAATGCTGGTTTCTTGTTCTGCTATTATGACATTCATAAGTAGATACATATTACATATGATTTAATTTCTGCGCAGTTACTGCCAGTCTACTAAATTTCTGTTAGGACAGTACAGCCAAAATGCTTACTACAGCCTCCGGGGTAATAGCGAACTCGTAGTCGTTTGGTTTCGTAGTCAAAGCCTGCACCATCTATATGTACTTTGACTTCGGAATCAACTGACCCCGACTCCGCTTTAAATCTAGAGCAAATTTGAAAGTAAATTTGATTGGTATATAGCATAGCACGCATTAATGCCTACACATCTGTAGTTGTGCGATAAAATTTTTTAAATTTTAAAACCAAAATCAAATGATCAAAGCAAAACAATGATAAAACTCACTTTCACTTTTTTACATTAAATTACCTAGCTTTGTTATTGGATAATATTGCTTATTTTTAAGCGTTTACCACCTAGTTTTATGTGGCTGCCAGTGAATCACGAGCCGCAAAGGCTGAAAAATCGCTGCACACTTCCACGGAAGCTGTTAAGGGAGGGTGAAAATTGGACAAGAAAAAGCTAATGGCAGGAGGACTTTAGTGTTTCGTTGTAGGCTGACAGCCAATAATCTATTGACTCTTAGGCTTGATCGAAAATGTCAGCGTGTACAAAAACAATATCTGTGTGCGCCTGAGTAAATATACAAATACGCACGTAAAATAGTGGAATTTATTGATTTTTCAAATGTTCCCACAGCTGAACTGAATAGTCGCTTTGCAGTTATGCTTGAAAACTGAAAATCAAAAACAGTTTCTACGCTTAAGGGGGTAGTGTCGCGAAAGCAGTTTTGCTCATAGGTTGCAAAAAAAGTTCTTTTTGCTTTGAACTTGTACGTTCACTGAGAAACTAGTCCAACGCTATACTGTGTTTACTGCCAGTACTGTTATTTAGCTAGTCTATTTTATTTTAACTTAACTATAAACTATTAACTATCGGTCAAAATTTTTAATAAAACTATTAGCTTTTAGCTAGCGGCAAATTTTTTTTAACATAAAACTATTTACTTTCATTTAATATAACTATTAACTAGCAGAAAAATTATTAAAACTAGGTATTTAACTAGCATATGTTATTCCTGTGCAAACCAGCTCTTAAACAATTGAGGACTGTTGCACTATTGCAGCCACTACTAAAGTCTGACAAAAAATAGTTACACCACTTGAGTAAACAAAACATGTGATTTTTTTACAGAAAAAAAATAGATTTCGACTATCAAGAGTACAGCGAGTAGTCACAGAAGTCATGCCACTAAAATAAGTAAGTGTCGCATCTATTTTTTGTCAGACTTTTTTTAGTAATTCGCAAACAGAATGATTCCAAAAATCATGAAGGAAATATATAATAGCTTGACCAAAGACTGATCAAAAACTCTGAGACAAAAAGAAACATGCGATTTCTTTATAAAAAGATCTGTAAGCATCAAGAGTACAGCGAGTAGTCAAAACAATGATTCTACATGTTTTATCTCAGGGTTCAGCAATTTTAGGCAGTCATTTGGTCGCAACTCATTGTCAAACTATTGCCAGGGTAAAATCATGCACTTTCAACATTAACCCTTTCATGATCATGCCAAGAGGATCATGGGAGATACCACATGATGAACTACCATATCTGGGGCTATGCAACTTGACTAGTCTATTCTAGCGGCAGGATCTTTGAACAGTTTTTATGGGGAATTGTAGTCGCGATTTCTGTACGACGCACGTAGCTCGAGCTATGTCCAAAAGACTAGAAGGTGTCAGAATGAAGCTGTCTAGTGTCTAGCCAATGATACTCTGGGCATTAAAGGGTTAACCCATTTATGCCCTGAGGGTGATATGGCACCCCATCTGATGATATGATGAACTAGCAAATCAAAGGCATGATAAACTTGACTATTGTATGTATTCTATTAAAAAGATTTTGATTTTTTTATAATTAGTTTTTTGATTTTAGAGTCGGAAATAATTTAACTCATATAGTGTATTAAAAGGATAGGCCCTGGTTGAGGTGCAACAGCCAAAACGGTAAAAACGTGGATTTCACATTGGTGGTTTTATAAAACCATGGTTTTACGTACGTTTTCATATGATTAGCACTTAATTTCATTATGAAACATTACCTGATTTGCTACGAATTTAGTAGATTTTTGTAGACTGTCGTGTGGTTCTAGCTCAGCTGAAGTTTCAGCAGACCAGAGACTTGCTGTGCTGCAGGTCTTAAATATAAGCTATGTTAAAACTGTTTAGAAAAATCTACGAAATTTGCAATTAGGCGATATTTCGTAATAAAATTATGTGCTAATCATAGGAAAACGTACATAAAACCATGGTTTTATAAAATCAGCTTTGTGAAATCCATCCCGTGTTTGCTGAAAAACCACAAACTAGTCTGCTTGAACAAACCAATCCAAACACATACATGTGGTAGCGTGTATAGTGCAAATAGCGGAGGTGGGGGGTGGAGTGTTTTTAGCTGGACACAATAATAGCGCTAAGGGCTGGGGGGGGGGTAAAATCCTGTGTTCTGTGTACGCATACACGCGACATCTACCATATTCTGCGCTGTTCAACAATCAAGAAACAGGCACTAACTCATTCTATTGTCTCAGTAGGTACTATTGTGAAGTCTCTGCATATTAGAATAAGCTTTTCAGGATATTTGGCTATCTAGTTAAAATCTAGTTAAATTGCCTAGTTAAAATCCTAGTTTTATTCCTGAGGGATTTTTACTTAACTATTAATTAAACTAGAAGAATTTAACTATTAGCTATTAACTATTAACTAGAGAAAATCCGCTAGCTAAATAATTTAGCATTTAACTATTTACCTAGCTAAATAACAGTAACTGCCAGACAGTAGACTACCAATATCTACCAATATTTTGAACAAATCACCGATTGTAAGCCAGACATCACACAATAAGGACATGAAAATTCAAAAAATTCAGCCAGATATCAGATTGGCCAGCTTGTGAAGCACACATAACGTGTCGACGCACGGTTTTTTGCCACAAATAAGAAAAAAGAAAACTGAAGGTTCGTTTTTCTTTCGATTTTAAAATAAGCGTCTAAATTTTTCACAATTTATCATTATTGCTGTGAGTACTTCACTGTTTACGCACAGTTTCACAAGTTTTCACAGTTTTTGACAAGTTGAAAGTCCCCAATCATCTCCCTCAGTTTTTTAATAACTAGTCAATTTGATTTGAAAATAGCTAAAAGGCAAACGCACCGAAAAGTTAACATTTTTTTTGTAACTAAAGCCCTCTAAAAATGTCCATAGGTGAAATTTCGAAAAAGTGAGAGACATGCCTGGGGATTTTGACCTTTACAATACTGTGACAAAGATTCGTTCTCAGGCATCATTTGCAACTCGAGTTCTGTGGGCGCTTAGTTTACATAGAAATCACAAAAACCTCGAAAACGCAGTTACCACCTTAAGGGGGGGGGGGCTACCCAGGTCAAAAATCAAAGTTCTCTAATTTTGCTTATTTTCACATATGTTACTCCCCTAAGGCACCCCAACCTCAGATAAGAACAATTAAGCTTGATGGTGCACTTTTGGTTCAGGGCGTTTGTCAGTGTATTTATATACAGTCAGTGTATTTATATACATAGGCAAAAGTACGCAAAAGTTTAAAAGTAGCCCTTAGTTGGACAGTTCTAACACTAACCACATCAAGCCAATCAGGCAGAAACTTTGCATAATGCTCACATGTATGCGCAAAATCGTATGATCCGGATTTTCGATATGTATTTTAAATTCTAAAATCGAGGACGAAATGTGAAAAAATGGTCGTTTTTTACGATTTAGGTGATTTTACATTTGGCGTCACTGCTCTGGCCATGGGCAAAAATTAAAAAAAATGGATCACAGAGGTTGAGATATGACATTAGGCTATCGAATCATGTAAAAATCAGCTTCGTCAGTATTTCGAGTAAAGGAAGCTTTGTGAGCACAAGAAACTTTTCTTTGCGCCTATGATTTACACGTAAATTTGAATTTCTGAGAGCCCCTAGTAAAAAATTGGCAAAAGCATTTTCTGTGGGCAAAGCGTCTTTACTCTCGCAATATTTGTTTATGCTGACGAAGGTGATTTTTACATAATTCGATAGCCTAATAATATCTCAAACTCTATGATCCATTTTTTAATTCTCGACCATGCCGTGTGCAGTGACGTCAAATGTAAAGTCACTCAAACTCGGCGGACCAAAGAACAATTATTTAGATTTGAAAATACATATAGAAAATTGGATCATACAATTTTGCGTACACATAGGGCCCGATTTATCGAAGCGAAATGTGTGTCATTGAAAATGTTCGTCACCACGAAATGTTTGTCATCACAAATGTTCGTCATTGAAAAATTTTTCGATGACGAACATTTTTTGATAACGAGCACTTGTTAAAATTTAGTGATGTTCGTCGTTAAAAATGTTTCGATCAATACAAAAGTTTCGATGACGAACATTTCGCTTCGATGAATCGGGCCCTGGGCTAGTACTATGTTAAGTTTCAGCTTGATCGTTTCAGTTTCAGTTGTTTCAGTTTGATTTCAGTTTTGTGTTTAGACCTGTCTAACTATGTAACGAGTATTTTATCGGCTTTTTTGCGCACTTTTGCCTACATAGCTTTGCCCAGAACGCCGTTGCTTTTCCATTTTGCCCAAACGCACTGAACCAAAAGTGCACCTTCAAGCTTATTTTTCTTATCCGAGGTATTGGTGGCAGACAATTAATGCACTTAACGTTGGAAAATTTTCAAATATTTCGCTGTAATCAATAAAATAAAAAAGGTATTTAACAGGTAGGCTGAGCGTTTAGTATTATATGTCTATAAATTTCTAAACTGAAACATTTTTATTAGAGATTCCTTATGAACTTAATTTCAAGCTAATCTTTGGATAAAAAATGGCTGCAGCTAAAAAAAGTGTGAAAAACATCAAAGTCATTCAGATTCAGCACATTAAAGTTGTGTACTTAACAGGAATAATATCAAAGGAGAGGTGAACAATAAAAAGACACCGAAAAATAGAAACTACGAAATTAACGCTGAACTAATATAACAATTACGGGTAGGCTTCAAGTAATAACTAATAATTAGTATATTAGTTCATTAGCTCAAACATTATTGTTTTTATGAAACCCAAGCAGCCTAGGGCACTAATAATTGAGCACTAATATACTAATGAATAATAACTAATACACAAATATTAGTTCATTATTTATGAAACGCTAATGTTTCAGCTAATGAACTAATATTCACTAATATTCACTAATATTTACTAATATATCGTTTATGAAACCGGGCCTAGGAAAGTATAGCCAAAATTTTTGCTACAGACTCGGAGTAATAGCGAATTCGTCGTCAGTCACTTGATTTCGGAGTCAAACCATAGACTATCTATACTTTGACTTCGGAATCAAGTGACTCCGACTCTGCTTTGATTCCAGAGTCTGTAGCAAGTAAAATTGGTTGGTATATACTGTAACACTTGACTCAAGAGGAGTCCATTGGTGCAAAAACTATTTTTAAATCGGTTGAGTAGTGAGTTAAGGTGGTAGTGTCGCCAAAGCAGTTTTGCTCATAGGCTGCAAAATGAGAACTTTTTGCTTTGAAATTGTACGTTCACTGCGAAACTAGTGAAATGCCATATGGTGTCAAATAAATACTGCCAGACACTAGACTACCAATATCTACCAATATTTTTAACCAATCACCATTTGTGAGCCAGACATCACACAATAGAGACATATTAGTTCAAAAAATCAAGCCAGATATCAGATTGGCCAGCTTGTGAACTACATGTAATGTTTTTGTAAATTTTTTGCCGCAAATAAGAAAAATGAAAAATAAAGGTTAGTTTTTCTTTTGATTTCAAAATAAGTGTCAAAAAGTTTCAGAATTTATCATTATTGCTGTGAGTACTTTACAGGTTACGCAGTTTCACAGTTCCAACAGCCATTACTCCACAACCACTCAAGCAATTTGCACTAAATTTTGTGTGCATAAACTAGAGTATATGTGCTTTTACTTTGTGTAAAGAATCTAAACAAAAAGTTTTTAATTGTGACGAAATTATCGAATGTGGATAGGTTTTCAAAACGTCATATTTCCGACTTTGCGACTTCACTGCTAACTGTATGCTGCATCAATTTTTTTGAAACTTGGCAAAAATATTTGCCTTGAAACATATTTTTAGAATATATAAAGAACAATGACCTATCTTTCACTAAAAAAGTTTTATAGTCGCGCAAAATCGACTGCTTTTGCACACTACCCCCTTAATAAATACCGAATTTCGGACTGGGTGGGGAGGTATAGAAAAGACCCTTCCTAAGTTTGTTAGGCTTTGTTTCTAAGAAATTGTTCGTCAATATATCGCCTTGCGTTCTTATATTTAATTAAATCCAACGCTATCTATTAGCATCTTTGTTTTGATCATTTTTCACATCATTAGACTTTTTCGAAGCACTATTTGATCAAAAACCTCAAATTAAGTTTAATAAGAAACAGATACTTTGTGAAAATTCAACGCAAACAGATCGTATTTTGTTATTGTTATGTAAACATACATTAAAACATGCCCTATTTATCAGCAGCTGTTTTGGTTACTTCTTAAGTTAAATATTGATGCGAAATTAAATTTCTTATTTCTAAACTATAAAAATTCTGTTTAATTTCATTCTTGTTCTTCTATGTCATCACATTGCTTAGATTGCTACTGTAACCAGTGACCATCTATCTGCATAGCGTTGTTAGGTTACTCAGGCCTAACACTGAATTTATAGGATAAGTTTGGTAACGCTTATTGTAACATCTCTACTCCTGAGAATTTTTTCGCCTTAACTATGTTCAAAACACTATTCAAGCAGAGTATTCTAAATTAAGCTTATAATTACACAAACTGGAGCAAAACACATATTGCAAAGTTTGTATCAGATACCAATCTAATGAACTCGCGAGATTATGATATTTGATTATTCGTAACGTTCAGCTGCTATCTCAACAGCATTCTTTTTATTTTGTAGTACAACGTACTGTAACCTTGGTGAAAACACTACTTGATAGCAATGCATTCTATTTAAGGTTTAAATAATAACAAAAACTTGTGAAAAATTTACTCCAATTCTGCATGCAAATATCGTGTTTTGTTACAAATACAGTCAGAATTTTCTTTTGTTGCTCCAAATCTGCATTTATTAAAATATCCTGCTTTGTTGTTACACATTTTAGATCCCATTATTTTTGTAATTTAAAGCCCAATTTATAACTATTATTGAACAAAAAATGCTAGACCTTCAGACAAAATGAATCACGGAATTTCATTACAAGAAGAACGAATTGCAACCATCAAGAATACAGCAAGTAATCACAAAAATTACGACACATGTTTTGTTTCAAGGTTCAGCAATTTCTGGCCAGACTTTAGTGGCCATAAACCCGAGTAGACTGAAAGCGATTTGAAAAAGCTGTGCCACTTATTTTTGTGGCATGACTTCTGCCTACTACTTTCTGCACTCTTGCTAGTCAAACTCTATTCTGTTTGTAACGAAATCACAAGTTTTGTTTTCTGAAGTGGATGTGAATAGGTTGACCCAAGAGTACATAATAGGGAAAAGTAAGACATTCTTCCCTTTTCTAGGTAATCGGCCGGAACGATACTGCGCCCGAAATAGCCCTTTTACGCCTTAATTTCAGGGGGTACGTAAATTTAAGGCGTAAATTGGGTATTTCGGCCGGAGCATCGTTCCGGCCAGTTAGGATAAGGAAGAGTGTACTACTCTTTCCTATTATGTACTCTTGGTTGACCGCATGTTTTGTGATACTTTGCACAGACGTATCTTTGACTAGCTTTGACTTGTTAGACATACTTCACTATATAATGACTGGCTTATGACAGGCCTAGTACCAGTTTGCAAACCGTCCCGGTTCGCAAACCAACAGTCCCGGTTCGCAAACTAACAGTCCCGGTTTGCAAACTTTTTAATTACAGTCCAACTTTTGTCAGGGGCCCAGTTCGCAAGCTCTGAGTAGCGTTTCGCAAACTCCTATTTAGTCTAATCTAACACGTAATCTAACAGACACACAAAGACCAACACAAAATAACAAAATAAACGCATACAGGAATTAAACTCAAACTTTTCAGTAGCTTGTGCCACATTTTTTGTGTAAGCAGAGCGGGTTTTTTTAGCTTGAAACAATGCAGACATTACCAGTAAGTGCGATCAGTTTTTGGTCGAAAGTTTGCGAAATTCATAACAAAAACCAGGTACTATATTACAATCAAAAATCAAACCCTACAATACAACACTGGTTTGCCAAATTGGAAATTACCATATCGTGGGTCTAGAAAATTTTCACCCATTTCGGATACGAAAAGCAAACCATGGAGTGATTAGGAATAAAAACTTGTCTATTTATACTGTAAAATTACACTATTCTTATCTATTGCCCGCTGATAATCGTTGCATTGCATCGTTGCATGCATCGTTGATTAACCGCTACAACTTGGGAGGTGAAATTTCTATGCATTCAATTTTTTTCAATTGTTTGCTCAGTGAACTTTGACCTTTACCAGGTACCAGGTGTGTTGATGAGTTATTATGCTGGGGGTAAGAATATTTTTGTAAATCAAAATTAAAACATTGAAAATTAATTTCGGAAGCTATATAATTTAATATAATTTTGAAAAAATATAAGTTGAACAAAAATTAAGATTTTGCTAGCTAAACAGTGTTACAATATAACAAGTAAGCTAAATGTACATTAGAATTATAAGACAAGACTATAATTTTTAAAATCAATAATAACGTATTGTACATGTATGATGAATATTATCAACCCTCCAAATTTGTATTTAAACTTAAAATAATAGCATTTATAACGTATAGTCTCAGATATTTACAACCGAGATTGCAATGGCGGGTTTTCGAAACACATCCCAGTTTTCTCGACAAATCCAACATTGGTACAGGTAATTGTTTATGAAGTTTTGTTCTAGATATTTGCAGTACATACAATGGCCGATTTTCAAAATACATCAGAGTTCTTTCAACTTTGTGAATTGTATGGGGAGATGTTTCATGTGACGGCTCTAAATGCTAGTCAAGTTTTGATTCCACTGATAAAGAATGCTCCGCATATGAGTTCAAGCGATGCTTTATCTCTCTTGCTAGACTATATTAAAGCCAAGAACTTCAATCTGAACATAATAGCTTTTGGGAGCTGTTATTATCTCAACCCAGTTTTTTTGATAATGGGTATCATTGGACACATTTTAAACTTCATTATTTTCAGCACTGCTGAATTTACCGGTGTTGGCTATTTCTATTTAAAAACGGTGGCGGTTTTGAACGGGTTTACTTGCATTTCTGGTTTAATATCATTTACAGAGGAATGCAATTGGCTCCAAAATTCTGTATTTCAAGTACCCTCTAAATTCTCGTTAATTGCAAAGTATTGTGTTGGCCACAAATTAGGCGCTGTATCCGCAATGACCGCAGAATGGCTCATTTTAGGTCTGTCGTTTGATCGAGCTGTCGCTTTGTTGCTACCTATGGTGAAGATACCGGATAAAATAAGACTTTTGGCATATGGTTTTTGACTGAGCTTTGGATTGGTGATTGATTCGCCGTTTTTAATCCAATTGTATTGGCGTAAGGCGTGTTACGGTGTCTCAGACCCCGTAAATCCGATAGCACCTGTGGATGGTGGTGCAAGCATAGTCAATAGTATAAATAAGTTTTTGGCGTTTAGCGCTTTCATTTGTGCCGGGGTCTTGTTTCTCACGACTGTGGTCATAGTTGTAGGTCTGTTTAAACTTAAAAAACGACGGAAAAAAATGACTATCGCTGCGTCAGATTACAAAAAAGAAATCATGTTGTCAAAGCTTCTTATTTGTCAAGCGGGTGTAATTCTTCTGCTGCAAGGAATGTGGGTTTCTGTTGCCGTAGTTATGTACAGTAATTTCACTCCCTCGGCACTTCAGACAGTAAAAAGCATGTCTTACTCAACGGCCTATGTTAAATCAGTTGTCGTGCCGTTTTTGAAATCGATTGGTACTGTTTGTGCTTATTCTTTGTTCACTACATCCTATGTGTCCGACTTCTACTTTTATTGTCTTTTTCATCAACGGTTTCGGGAATTTATTAAACGGCGAGTTGGTACTTTCGCCCAGGTGACTAGTACAATCGTACCTTTTGGTCAGACTCAAATTAGCGTACAGAAATAGAATTTTAACATACCTAACCAACGAAGTACTTTGCTGTATTGTAATTTTTTAGAAAGTATCACTTATATAATTGTTATTAACAATTACTTTTATCTAAGCTATTGTATATGTATTTATTCTTTTATTCTTATTATTATTATTATCATATGTGTTGTTAGTTGCTACGACTGCAACTATTGTTTTGCTTTAACTTGTTTAATGACTATATTGTCACAATATAACCCTTTATAAAACACTGTGATATAACTGACATCAACAAGTAACGAAAATTTTCAGTTTTGTCTGGTTTGATCGGCGGGTTGGCACTTGGCAGTCTTGCCCACTAGCTCGGTCACACCTTTTGGTCAGACTCACATTATCATACTGAGATAGTATTATAACATAACCACTGAAATACTACTTTACTGTATTTTAATTGATTCAGTAACTTTTTATATAACTTATTAACCTTTACACGCTATCTTAAGCTATTCGTGTATCCAAGAGTACATAGTAGGGAAAAGTATGACACTCTTCCCTATCCTAGCTAATGAGCCGGAACAATGCCCCGGCTGAAATAGCCCTTTTACGCTTTGATTTCCGGGGGGATCCAGGATACCGCCCCTTCGAATCAAGACATGTCTTGATTTCAGGGTGAACCCCCCCTCAAATCGGGGAAGTGTCATGATTTGAAAGGGTGTACCCCCTCGTTTCAGCAGACCACCAGCATAAACTCTGTGGTGATCTGGTAAAGAGCTGAAACAAGAGGGGTACCCCCCCCCCTGAAATCAAGTCACTGCCCTGATTTGGGAAGGGGGGCGCCCCACCTGGAATCAAGACATGTCTTGGCTCTTGATTCGAGGGGAGTGCACCCCCTGAAATCAAGGCGTAAAGGGCTATATCGGCTGGAGCATCGTTTCGGCTGATTAGCTAGGATAGAGAAAAGTGTCACAATTTTCCCGATTATGTACTCTTGGTGTTTTTGTGCATACGTATTCTTATTAATCTTATTCTTATGATACCTGCTATTATATATATGGCTACAGCTAGGTAAATAAATGATAATAGATATGATACTATGATAATAAAGCATATATACAGGGCCTCTCTCTTTACAGAGCCCACATATGCACAATTAACGAATTTAAGTTTAGTAACAGTCAACACAAATTGAAAATATAACAATATCAAGCACAGCTTCATGCAAATTTTTTAGCAATTTTTTGCTACCAAAGGTCAGTACTTACACTGAGTTTGACCCTGCCTGATTTTAGAATAATTTAAAATATACCAGAAAACATTTACTTAGTCTTTTGAAATCAAAGCAAAGTTAAGTCAAAAGTGAAAAAATATGGCATTGTGGATAGGTAGACATGTTTGTTAATCGTGATTCGTGGGAAACTGGGAGCGATGACTTATTTTGCATCATTCATTGGAAATAAATTGTTCACAGATCCGAGTAATACTTTCAAATATTTCAAGCTCCAAATTAACTTCAAACACGTTAAATTGTTTACGATCAATGACTGATAACTTTTCGAGAAGATTTTGATTGATCTCATTGCTTTTCTTGACTCGATGATTTACCTACTCCGTAGTCTACTCCTGATATAATATTGAATTTGATTAGTGTTTCATTGAGCTGCGTCGTTTTAAAATTTGTTAAGCTTTCACGTACGTAATATTGTCATAGCCTAATATCTCTACCAACGCTGATTGTAGACGCATGAAGTTTTGAAACAAAAAAAACCTCACTTTGTCATTCTTTTATACAGCTACGCTTTAATTTCAGTTGATAAAAATTTCGTTTTCGTTTTCGCTTTCGTTTTTGCTTTCGGTTAATTTTGTTTCGTTTTCGCTCTTTGCTTTGTTTTCGTTTTCGCTCGTTGTGTAATTTGGCAGCTGAGGCGGTCTCAGCTATGAAGTTTATGGCTTTATGCTTCTTTAAAGTTTAGTATATTTACCTATGCAGCTGAGAATGAGAGCGGCAAACATGAATAGCAAAGAACTAGTCAGGGCAACAGAAAGAGACAGGCGCTCTAATCCATTAATAATTAATGAAATCAATTGTGTAGGCTTCCAACTTTTGGGTCGCAATAGAAATTATTTGAGTTTCGTGTATCTTGTTTTCGTTTTCGCTTTCGTTTTCATTTTGTTTTCGTTCAATTTAGTTCAACTGAAATTAAAGCGTAGCTGTAGTTCACAGCAGTTTGCTTATAAGCAAAAACAGAATTCTAAAACCAGCTTCCTGTTTCTTCTTGCTACAATTAAAAGTTGTGTAACCTGCCGCTTAGGTACTGTACCTTTCTAAACCGCAAAGAAAGCAAAGGTATGAAAAGTGAGCTTATTTTTTATTATTTCTCGCTAGTTAAAAACCGATCAATTGCAATTTTCACTTGCATGTAATGGTAAAAGCAAATTTCCGCGATTGGTTATTCGAAGTTCATATCGTTATTAAACAACCAATGAAATTAGGATATTAATTACTAACATTAACTACTAAACTATTATGTATACTACGTAGACTTGGAAATAGTTTTTTTTAAATTTCAAGTTTTAAGAGGCAGGAAATTTAAAAAAAACTTCGAGGATACTTACATAGTAAACTTTTTTGTAATTAATATAGATTAAGCATACTCATCTGTGGTTTCCACTGCTACTGAAAATCTATTAATTAGACGTTTCCTAAGCTAGTAATACTTAGCAAAACAGTCAATGTACTGGATATGCCAGGGGGGACCGTGCCCGTGACCAAAGTGGCCCAACCAGATATTGACCAGATGGGCGGATATAAACTGGTTGATTCGATGGCTAAAATCATTCAGAGTCAGTGCTCTAGCCAGGACTGCCTGAATGTGCCCGTGGGCGTGCAAGTGTGTGCTCTGCCGTATCGGGATGAAATTTGCCTGCGAGTGATGAGCGAATTGGAGGATGAACTTGATAACCTTTGAAACTCAACTTTTGAGACTACAGTCCTGGCCTCAAATAGTGTACTTCTTGCGTGCGTGTGCGAGTGACTTCGTGTGTTCGTGCGAGTATCGTGTGGAAAAATTTTCGAGTGAGGTCAACCTAGGGTCACTGCTCTTAGCATACGGGTAAATACATACGTGCTTAAGAATATAGCTTGTAGGCTACGTACTTACGTATATGTGCTAGGTCAAAAGGTTAGCAAAGGTCACAAAACTTTACTCGGACCACTCCAACTTTTCTCGCTGAGGTATTCATTACATCTGCGAGTAGACTTCGTGTCAACTCCGAGTGAAGGGACACTATTTGAGGCCAGGACTGTAGCTACGTTTGTTTCTGGGTTTTCTTTTCGATAAAATTGTGCGTTAATGTATTAACCTGCCTTCTTATATTTAATTAACTTCAAGGCTTTTTATTATTATCTTTGTTTTGATCATATTTCACGTCAGTAGACTTTTTCGGAACAATATTTAATCAGAAAGAACCTGAAATGAAAGTTTAATAAGAAACAGAAACTTGTGAAAAATTCATAACAAGCAGGTCGTATTTTGTTATTGTTATGTCCATTACATTAAACTAGCAGAACTAACCCGGAATTTAGAAATTGTACTAGCCTATTTTGTGAGACACTTACGACTGTACCCAGCTTGAAGTCAGGTCTCAAACTCAAACTTTGCCCTAAACCAATGCTTGAATGCTTGAATATTTTCTGGGCGTAAAAAAAGCATATTTTGAAGTGAACCTGACGGTAATTTGGATTAAAGTGGTCTATACTGGCAAGGTTATTTTTTTATTTCCAGATAATATAACACCCTGGGTCTTCCTGACTGTATTGGTTTTGCGTAATGCTATTATATATGTCGTAGCCAAACTTACAATTCAGCCAAAGTTGCGATTGTTGTAACTTTGGCTGAAAAATCTCAGCCAAAGTTACAATTGTGACTTTGGCTAGGCAGAGTTACAATTCTTAATCGTCATTGTTAACCGACTGTTTAACCCTGCATGAGGTCAAGACATGCAGGCACGTATGTGAAAATGTCCGCCAATATTTGTCATCAGTGTTACGAAATTTAAGGGGGGCTTGGCCCGACATTTGAAAATTGAAAACTGATGACATTTAACTTTTTGAAATAACTATAATACAAGTAAGGGTTGTATAGGTTGTTGTTGGTAACTATATGTAGGTTGTCTTTGTTTGACTGTAAGGTTGTTTCACTTTAATTTTAAAATTTAATTCAAATTTAAAACGTTTCAATATGGCTGCACCATAATATATAAATTATATACTATATAAGTAAAAAGCCGAAAAATTAAGAAATTATATGATTTTTATAAAAAATTTATATACATTTAAAAATAATTTTCGCGTTTTTGTAAGTTTAAGACTTTAAGCTCTCTGTCTGGAATTGAACCCCACTGAAATTGCAGAGCATTCCGGGAGCAAACCCCCCCCCCCCCCCAAAAAAATCTGAGACTCCGTCCGTGTGCATGTATGGTTAACACTGATATCAAATATATGCCGACATTTACAAAGGATACTTATTTTGGTTCCCGTCTAAATTACTGGTTGATGCCGTCCAAACTAGTTTTGCAAATTACTGCCAAGTCCCGTCTATACCAACTTTTGACCTTTGTCAGAAAGGGGAAAACTGTTTGTCGTCTCAACAGGGGTGCCTTATAATTGTGATTAAGACCGCCTATGCAGGACACACCTACATAACCTACATGAATAACCTAGATATGTTAAATAAATGAAGACTTATGGAACAAGGTTAGGTCTAGGATACAAGAATTAAGTCGTACCTTTGTTGTTGTTTACGCCATTGTACCAGTATGCCTAAATTATCAAAAGCGTGGAATAATGAGTTTTTAACTAAATTTGACTGTGATGAGTATCTGGATACTTTACACGTGTCTATTTTGAACACTAAATAGACGGCTTCTTGCAACAAAGTTACGTTTTGCTGTAAGAATGCTAGAAAATATAAATGCGAATAGCAAGCTCAATTAACTTGTTGTTATACTATTTTAACATATTTTTCTATTAGTGTCATTACAAATATTGCATTGTTTTTGTTTTGAATATAATTGAACTATATTTTTCTAGTTATTCTACTCCATTTAATCACAATTGATTACGACTTGCTTATTTTGTCTAATTACTAATGGCCGACAAAGGAGTTTAAAAGGTCACATAGACGGGAACTGGCAGTAATAGGCAGAAAACTAGATAGACGGCATTGGACAGTAATTTGGACGGGAAGAAAAATAATTCCCTTTTACAAATGTGCGTGCAGTCTGTCTATTGTATACGTTGACCTCATGCAGGGTCAAACAGTCGGTTAACAATGAGGATTAAGAATGTTGTAACTTTGCTTAGCCAAAGTCACAATTGTAACTTTGGCTGATTTTTCAGCCAAAGTCACAATAATTGCAACTTTGGCTGAATTGTAAGTTTGGCTACGACATATACGTCCTAGCGTTTGTCTTTTGCAAAAAAAAAAAAGTGACCAAAGATTTGAGACTTTAAAATAACAAACTGTTCTGATATTTTTAGCTGCAGGCTATTCTATAGCACTGTACAGTTGCCCTTAGTTTAAAGTCCGGCAAAAGCCACTTCTTGCCCCTTCTCTTGAATGAAGCCCCTGTCTCGAATAAAGCCCCCGTCAAGCTTTTCACGAAATTATAAAGCCCCCGCCTTGAATAAAACCGGCGGGGGCTTTATTCAAAACGTCCTTGATAAAGCCCCCGGGGCTTTTAATCAAAACGTCCTCGAATAAAACCCCCCCGTAACACAGGCTGTGATACACACGCGCGCGCATTTGCATAGGCCGTTGCATGTTGCCATATTGGCTAGTAGTTAGTTATTAGTTATTACTAATAACTTATTAGACCGTTATTACTGCTGTAAGTAACTATACAATTATGACACTGTTGGGTGGCCGACCGTTCGTTTTTCAAAACGACGGTCAAAACAAGGGCCACGGGGCCTGGATTAAATCGGCCGAAGTTTCGTTTGAGACAGCATAATGCTGGTTTTAAACGCACCGTTAGAAAACAAGCTTAAGGGGGTAGTGTCGCGAAAGCAGTTTTGCTCATAGGTTGCAAAAAGAGATCTTTTTGCTTTGAACTTGTACGTTCACTGAGAAACTAGTCCAATGCTATACTGTGATAAATAAGTACTGCCAGACACTAGACTACCAATATGTACCAATATCTTGAACCAATCACCTATTGTAAGCCAGACATCACACAATAAGGACATGAAAATTCAAAAAATTAAGCCAGATATCAGATTGGCCAGCTTGTGAAGCACACATAACGTCTCGACGCGCAGTTTTTTGCCTCAAATAAGAAAAAAGAAAAATGAAGGTTAGTTTTTCTTTTGATTTTAAAATAAGCGTCTAAACTTTTCACAATTTATCATTATTGCCGTGAGTACTTCACTGTTTACGCACAGTTTCACAGTTCAAACAGGTATTACTCTGCAACCACTCAAGCAATTTGCACTAAGTTTTGTGTGCATAAATTACAACATATGCCCTTTTAGTCTATGTAAACAAACTAAACAAATAAGTTGATAATTGTGACGAAAAAATCGAATGTGAATAGGTTTTTAAAACGTCATTTTTCCGACTTTGCGACCTCACTGCAAACAGTATACTGCATCAATTTTGATGAAACTTAGCGAAAATACTTGCCTGAACCTATATTTTTAAAATATAAAAAGAACAAAGTCTTATTTTATTCTAAAAATGTTTTACAGTTACGCAAAATCGACTGCTTTCGCGACACTACCCCCTTAAGCGAGAATGCTGAATTTGATTGGCTGTGCCATGCACGTTGTCTAAAATAGTCGCGCATCGTGACTGAAATGTGTTGATTGCCTGAAAATCGCCTGCATGCTCACACGAGGCGATTTTCAAGCAACCTGCATTGCTTGCACGTTGCCAGGGGGTAGTCGCTAAAAATTGCCCGAAAATTGTATCGTGTGAACCGGCCCTAAAAAGACACTCGCTTTTTTGTTGTTGTTGTTGTTGTCGTTGCTGTTGTTGTTGTTGTTGTTGTTGTTGTTGTTTATTGCTCGGGCGTCAGCCTAACGGCTATATACAGTTCCAAAAAGAACCTGTGTGCACTTTTTTGTTGTTAGGAGCTCCAGCAGTGGTATAGGTGTTTGTCAAGTTTTTTTCAGATATATTTGCAATACATACAATGGTCTATTTTCGAAATACATCCGAGTTTTTTCAACTCTGTGACATGTATGCGCAGATGTTCCATGTGACGGCTCAAAATGCGAGTCAAATTTTGTTTCCACTGATACAGAATGCACCGCATATGAGTTCAAGCGATGCTTTGTCTCTCTTGCTGGAATATTTCAAAGCTAAAAACTTTGATTTAAACATAATAGCTTTTGGAAGCTGTTATTATCTCAACCCAATTTGGCTGATAATGGGCATCATTGGGCACATTTTGAACTTCATTATTTTCAGCACAGGTGAATTTACTGGTGTCGGCTACTTGTATCTAAAAACGGTAGCGGTTTTGAACGGATTCACTTGCATTTCGGGTTTGATATCTTTTAGCGTAGAATGTGTTTGGCTCAAGAATTCTGTGTTTCAACTGCCCTCCCGTTTCTCAACAATTGCAAAGTATTGTGTTAGCCACTATTTTGGAGCCGTATCTGCAATGACCGCAGAATGGCTCGTTTTAGGTTTGTCGTTTGATTGAGCTGTCGCGTTGTTGCTACCAACGGTGAAGATACCGGATAAAATGCGATTTTTGGCATATGTTTTTTGGCTAAGCTTCGGTCTGGTAATTGATTCGCCGTTTGTAATTCAATTTTATTGGCGTAAAGCATGTTACGGGATCCGGGACTCCGTAAATCCGATGGGACCTGTGGATGGCAGTGATAGCCTAGTGAATAATGTAAACACGTTTTTGGCTTTCAGCGCTTTTACTTGTGCTGGAGCGCTTTTTCTCACAACTGTGGTTATAATAGTAGGTTTGTTTAAATTGAAAAAACGTCGGAAAAGAATTGCTATCTCCGCGTCAGATTACAAACACGAGATTATGTTGTCAAAGCTTCTTATTTGTCAAGCGGGTGTAATTCTTCTGCTGCAAGGATTGTGGGTTTTTGTTGCTTTAGTTATGTATGGTGACATTACTCCCTCAGCCCTCCAGACGGTGAGAAGTATGTCATATTCGCAAGCCTACGTTCAATCAGTTGTGGTGCCGTTTTCGAAATCGATTGTTACTGTTTGTGCTCATTGTTTGTTTACTACATCGTATGTGTCCGACTTTTACTTTTATTGTCTGTTTCATCAACGATTTTGGGAATTCATTAAACGGCGGGTTGGCAGTCTTCTCCAGGCGACTAGCACAATCACACCTTTTGGTTAGACTCAAAGTATCATACAGAGATATAATTCTGACATAACCGACGAAACACTATGTACATTACTGTATCGTAATTAATTTAGAAAATTTTTTATACAACTCATTAACCTTTACATTTATCTATATTATTCGTGTATCTGTACAAACGCTTTTTATTAATCTTATTCTTATCATACCTGTTGTTAACTAGAAAACTGCAGCTAAGTATATTAAATGTTGCGTTTGGTATAACTAACAGTTATTTATCGATTATTATTAAATGAAATGAGGATAATATGAAAATAAAGTAAAATACTCTCCCTTAGCAGAACCTATATATGCAAAATCAACGAATTGTCATGTCGCAATGCGTACAATGGACAAGACAACAACCGTGCAAGAGCACACTGATCCGACAGACACGTATCATCACAGCACACCGACACAACTGCCGATGAATTTTGTATGCAGTACAGTAATATGACAAAACCTGTCACACCAATGTTTCTCAGATTGTTTATCAGCACCTGAGAGCCTGACCATGTTGCAGTCTAGAAACCGTCGGCAAACTATGCTGTGGCGTTACTATCGCGGGTGAGTGCTGAAACTGTTTTGGCACAAATACGCGGTTTCTAACCGGCGGTTTAAAATGTGTGTTTGAGTGGGTTTAGAGTTTTTTTGCATTGAAGGTATCAGTTTTAAACTGATTATTTGTAACTTAACTTCAAAGCAAAAAACATGGTGCAGTTTGACATGTCCTGTAAAAGTGTTTATTTTAAACAGGATAAACTAAAAGGTTTGTCAGATTCTAACTCTGCACGTAGTATATACACATTTGACTTTACACAGCTGTATACCAACTTACAACACACTGAGATAATGGAAGCAATAAAAGGAGTAATTAAGATTGCATTTGGTACCCTTGGTAGAAGATTAACACTGAATTCGTACAAAGCATGCTTTACAACAAAAAACGATTGCAACACAGTTGACCAAGATGAATTTTGTGCACTAGTTAAATGGCTTATAGACAATACATACTTCTGCCTTGGCAACAAAATATTTAGACAAAAAGTTGGCATCCCGATGGGAACCAGTTGCGGACCAGCTCTAGCTAACATTGTCTTATTTTGGTACGAATTTAAATACATCAAAAAAGTCATGTCTAACAAACAACGCCATGTTCTTAACGCATTAAAGCATGTATACAGATAAATTGACGATATTACGGTTCTCAATGATGATGGTATCTTTCATACATTATATAAGGATATATACCCTTGTAGTCTAGAACTTAATCTTGTTAACTCTACACCATATGTAGCAGACGTGCTGGATATAAATATTAATATTAAAAATAATAAATTCGAAACGGACTTATTCGATAAACGGAAAAACTTTCATTTCTTAAGCCATTTACTATCCTGAGATTAATAGTGATATTTCCAGCATGTGTTGCTACAATGTCTTTAGTAATGAAATTATGCGCTTCTGTAACTTATGTAGCAACTCACAAACCTTTCTACAACACACTAAATCTCTGAATGCTTAAAGATAAGGGTTATTCGTTTCGTGGATTGAGACGGACTTTTCTTACTACCGCTAACAAGAATGTCTGCAAGTACATAAACTCACATAATGGAATTAGTGTTTGGAAAAGTTTGTTCTGATCTCTGCATAACATGGAACTAACATCACTTAGTCTGAGGCGACCGGCGGCGAAACCACTTTTATTCCCTTTTTTCCATTTTAAATATCGTAAACTCAATATTTTTCATTTTAGTTTTTATCTAGAAAATTACCCCTAAATAAATCACTATCCCAACACTGCTCCACTGATGAGCCGCCAGTGTTTGGGCTAGGTATGGCAGAAGTCGCAATGCACTCTAATCGATAGTATAAGTTAACAATTAATTTTGCACGCTTTACTAACTAACGCACCCCGTTTTATAGAAACTTATTTCCCTGTTCGTTTTTTAACATGGGAAGACACTCCTCGAACATCCCACTCACTCCCAGTACATAAAAAGAAAACTACGGGTAATAATATATACTACGTACATTTAAGGATTTTACTACGCGTTTTATATTTGAAAAATAATCTCGGCGCTCTAGGCATGTCCCAACGAAAACTAGGTATCAAAAATTGGTTTAATCTTACTCGTTAACGTGCTTGTTTGTCTCAAATTGTGTACATAGTTTTACACATTGTTTATTTACTGCTCGTACTAGTACATACTACTGCTGCATATTTCACATAGTTCATACAATTACACAGAAACGTTAAATCTTAAAGATGTCCCTAAACTGCAAACATTTAGAAAACAATGTCTTAACTCTGGATCCGATAACAGTGCATACGTTTTTGGACCTTCTGCTTGTTCTGATTGTTTGCAGCGCAGCAGGTTTTCCATTTCACGGAGTGATAAAATAGGTTTGATATTTCTACGTCAATTTTGCATTGGGCTTTGCTTGTTGTATTTTGTTTTAATCGATACATAAACTACAGAAACAATACTATTGCAAAGGATAATATCGCCGAATTTCGGCGATTGAGTTTATGAAAGCAGTATATGAGTGGAACCTTTATGTAACGTGTAGGTATACGTACCTATGTACGCATTTTCCACAAAAGTTTCTCCAAATTTGCATATTGAAATGCACCTGCTGACGCAGTACAACATTAAAACTTTTAAAGGCTTATTTACACGAGGGAACAAGAGCGGGCGTACGAGCGGGTGCATACGTACACTTGCCTATTGCATTGTGTGAAAAAAATGCAGCAGGCAGTGTGAAAACAGAATGCGCCCGCTCATGCGCCCACTCGTGCGCCCGCTTATGCACGCGCTCAAGCTTCATGGCGTGCGCCATGCAATGCGACGTGGCGTACGCCATGGATTAAAATGCGCCCTTGTGTGAATAGGCCTTCATGCGTGATCAACTCATTTACATGCTTCTATGCCATATATACGCGTACTGTGCATGGATAATGTACTGTAGCATGCTTTTTATTTTATCCCTTTTCCTTTTATTAAACTTTTGTTTGTTTCACTAATGTCCGAGTACTGAGGCCTATTGTCTAAAACTACCTTTACACTACAACTGCTACATCTACATTTTTTAGTTTCATAAAGCTACATCAGTGTATCTACTTCACTTTTCTACATCGATACATTACATCTAATGTACCTACATTCACATCGCGATGTAAAACATTTATACTGTGATATTTTACATCGCTGTAGCTACATTCTACACCGATTTCATAAAAAACGTAACTACATTAAGTGAAAAAATCTAGCTACATTCTTAATTGTAGATCAACCCACAACCTAACTACTGTTTTAAATTCCATTTTCATATATATTTATGTACGTTCTAGTTTAACAAACATACATATTATGTGATTTTATAAATGGGAGAAGCGTTTCTGAGTAGATCTTGTGGTCTTAAGGTGGTAGTGTCGCCAAAGCAGTTTTGCTCGTTGTTTGCAGAATGACAGCTTTTTGCTTTGATATAGTAGGTTCACTGAGAAACTAGTGCACCGCTGTATGGTGTCAAATAATCCCTGCTAGACAACAGACTACCCATATCTACCAATATCTTGAACCAATACCAATTGTAAACCAGACATCATACAGTAGGGACATAAAAGTTCAAAAAATCAAGTTAGATATCAGATTGGCCAGCTTGTGAAGTAAACATAACGTGTCGACGCATAATCTTTTGCCACAAATAAGAAAAATAAAAAATAATGTTACATTTTCCTTTTGATCTTAAATAAGCGTCTAAAGTTTTCACAATTTATCATTATTGCTGTGAGTACATTACAGTTTACGCACAGTTTCACAGTTTAAACAGGCATTACTCCGCAACCACTCTAGAAATTAGCACTACATTTTGTGTGCATAAACTACAACGTATGTCCTTTTAGCCTGTGTAAAGAATCTAAACAAAATTTCTATAATTGTGACGAAATTATTGAATGTGAATAGGTTTTCAAAACGTCATTTTTCCGAATTTGCGAGTTCACTGCTAACTGTGTGCTGCATCAATTTTGCTGAAACATGGCGAAAATATTTACCTTAATACATATTTTCAGATTATATAAAGGACAAGGTCTTATCTTTTACTGAAAAAGTTTTACAGTTGCACAAAATCGACTGCTTTTGCGACACTACACCCTAATTTGTCCTAAACAATTCTCAGAAATTCAAAGTTTTTCAAAAAAAAATTCAAAAAAGCTTAAAAAATTTCAATAAATTTAATACACACAAATTCTGGAAATGCATCTTTGATCGACTGAACCATTAGCAGACCTGCTACTGTGATAGCAAACTTTTGCAGCAGATATGGTAGATGTAACAAATGTTGGTACATCCACTATAATTGCAATAAACTAATGTAGCAAATGTAGAATAATATGTAGATGGATCTGCTACATTTGTGGTGATGTCATAGATATAGTCCTATGTACATCGATGCAGCTACATCTTACATTTGATGCACGTACCTCGTACAATCCTACAATCTCCGCTTAATATCCTACTGTAGTAATTTGTTTATGCGTTGCTCGTTGTTTGCTTAAAATCAAAGTACCGCATGGAAATCAATGTAAAATACACTGCTTATCAAAAAATGTTGAGCACTCTAGCAAACAACGCTTTTTGCAAACATTTGTTTTCGATAGGTAGATAATATTGATAGCAAGCTTTATTGATATATCAAACTAAACAAAACTAAAAATTTTCACTACTTCTTGATGTCAGTTATATCACACTTTCTTATAAAGGGTTATATTGTGACAATATAACTGACAATAATTATAATCGTTAAACAACATAGCAAAACAATAGTTGCTGTCGTAGCAACTAACAACAGTCAAAAATAAGATTAAAAAGAATAAGTACATATAGTAGCTTAGATAAAAGTAATTGTTAATAACAATTATATGAAAGTGATAGTTTCTAAATAATTTACAAATACAGCAAAGTACTTCGTTGGTTAGGTATGTTAAAATTCTATTTCTGTACGCTAATTTGAGTCTGACCAAAAGGTACAATTGTACTAGTCACCTGGGCGAAAGTACCAACTCGCCGTTTAATAAATTCCCGAAACCGTTGATGAAAAAGACAATAAAAGTAAAAGTCGGACACATATGAGGTAGTAAACAAAGAATAAGCACAAATAGTAACAACCGATTTCAAAAACGGCACGACAACTGATTTAACATAAGCCCGTGAGTAAGACATGCTTTTCACTGTTTTTAAGGCAGACATAGTGAGATCGCCATACGTTCCTAAAGCAACAAAAACCCACAAACCTTGCAACAAAAGAATTACACTAGCTTGACAAATAAGAAGCTTAGACAACATAATTTCTTTTTTGTAATCTGACGCGGAGATGGTCATTTTTTTCCTACGTTTTTTCAGTTTAAACAGACCTACTACAATGACCACAGTTGTGAGAAACAAGATGCCTGCACAAATAAAAGCGCTAAAAGCCAAAAACTTGTTCATATTATTGACTAGGCTTTCACTACCTTCCACAGGTCCCATCGGATATCCGGGATCCATGATCCCGTGACACGCTTTACGCCAATAGAATTGAATCAAAAACGGCGAGTCAATTAGTAATCCAAAAGTAAGCCAAAATACATATGCCAAAAGTCGTATTTTTTTCGATATTTTCAACGTTGGTAGCAACAACGCGACAGCTCGATCAAACGACAAACCTAAAACGAGCCATTCTGCGGTCATTGCAGATACGGCACCAAAATAGTGGCTAACACAATACTTTGCAATTGTTGAGAAACGGGAGGGTAATTGAAATATGGAATTTTTGAGCCAAATGTATTCTTCGCTAAATGACAAGAAACCAGAAATGCAAGTGAACCCGTTCAAAACTGCCACCGTTTTTAAATACAAGTAGCCGATGCCGTTGAATTCAGCAGTACTGAAAATAATGAAGTTCAAAATGTGTCCAATGATGCCCATTATCAAAAAAATTGGGTTGAGATAATAACAGCTTCCGTAAGCTATTAAGTTTGTGTCAAAGTTTTTAGCTTTGAAATAGTCCAGCAAGAGAGATAAAGCATCGTATGGACTCATATGCGGAGCATTTCTAATCAGTGGAATCAAAACATGACTCGCATTTTGAGCGGTCACATGAAACATTTCCCCATACATGTCACAAAGTTGAAAGAACTCTGATGTATTTTGAAAATCAGCCATTGTATGTACTGCAAATATCTGGAACAAAACTTCATAAACAATTACCTGTACCAATGTTTGATTTTCTAAGAATATAAAATGGATTTATTAAGGCTGGTTCACACGAGACTATTTTCAGGCGATTTGCAAACAACCAACCATCAGGCACCAGGCAACACGCAAGCATGTTACTCGCCTCGTGTGAACATGCAGGCAACCAACAATTTTCAGTTACTACATGTGCGACTTTTTTCAGGGAACTGCCATTAATTTTTCGCGTGTTTTGCTACAGCTTTTTTCATACGATGCTTTGCATCGTCTCAAATGCGAACCTTTGGCCCAAACTCGGACCTAATATTTTTTGATTGTGGCGTCCAGACATAAATATGCACCAAAAAGTGCCAAGCCAACGAACTCATCCACTTAGTACAAAAAGCACATAATAAACCGCCAGTTGTAAATTTAGAAGTTTATTTAGATATTTAGTTATATTTAGAAGGGCCTGCAAGTTGCCTGATGATCCGTTGTTTGAAAATTGCCCAGTGTGAGCGTGTTTGCTAGCAACTAGGCTAGCATGCAACACTGGTTGTTTGCAGATTACGTTCTGTTATTTCAATAAATATTTCAGTGGGTATCTGTAAAATGCGTAACTTTTAGGCTTAGGTCAGCCCTCGTTCTTTAGTAACCAAACATGAACAATAATAAATCAATGCCAACAGAGTATCAAAACGACTTGGTCAAGGGACTAGGACCAAGTCTTTACAACACAAGAGTACATAATAGGACTCAGGGACATCCTATATTACGTACATTCGGTAATAACAAAACACGATATTTGCATGCAGCTATGGAGTAAATTTTTCACAAGTTTCTGTTATTATCTGAACCTTAAATTGGAATGCGTTGCAATCAAGTAGTGCTTTGACCAAGGATACCTACATTGTACTATGAAACAAAGATGCTGCTGTGACAGCAACTGAACGTTACAAATGGAATCAGTTCCATAATCTCACGAATCCATTAGATTGATGTACAATACAAATTCTGCAATAATATTTGTGTTTTGCTAGAGTTCCGGTAATTATTGAGCTTTATTTAGAATTATTTTCATTTGAATAGTGTTTTGAACAAAGTTAAGGTGAAAAATTTCTCAGGAGTAAAGATGTTACAATAAGCGTTACCAAACTTATATGGATTCAAGGCTAGGCCTGAGCTATTATTAGTGACTACGCTAGGTGTATTGTGATGGGTTACAGTATCAATTGAAGCATAGCGTTGACATACAAGAACGAGAGACTAAATCAAACACAATTTAATCACATTAGAAATTGACAAATTTAATTTCACATCATTAACTTATGTAACTTGAAAAGTAACTGAAACCGCTGCTGATACGG
>JASANF010004705.1:0-20964 GCA_030248245.1 Trissonchulus sp. WLG1_4 | reverse complement strand
AAAAATTCAATTTTACGTGTAAATTATAGGCGCAAAAAAGTGTAAATTAGAGGCGCAAAAAAAGTTTTTTGTGCTCACAAAGCGTTGCTTTACTCGAAATTTTGTTCATACTGACGAAATTGATTTTTACATGATTCGATAGCCTAATGTCATGTCACGGGCTAGGCCTAATTTTGCCGTAGCGTAGATTCACTAAATATAGAAACACTGGTTTTCAGTGTTCAGTGAAGAAATGCTGGGTTTCAGCATTCAGAAATAGAAGTGTTGGGTTGCAACACTTAGAACAAGACAAATTAGAGTTGCAACTTTATTTAGAATACAACTGATTTCCCCTTCGCGTTCTTCCTTTTATAATCAACAAGGGCGTAGGAATTTGTAAATAAAATGTGAATTTAAAATTAAAGGGTGAAAAGCTTGTATTTTTACTGCCCCTTGGCGATACAGCACAGTACAATGATACACTATACTTCCCGCCACTACATTTTTATCCCTACAAAAATGTTCATTTATATATTTCAAATTTTTAAATTTCCCATGCTTCTTTGGGCGACCTTTTCCATTGCGCTGTATTAATTTAGTTCGAGCAGCTGCTGTTACTGTAGATTTCCCGAGCGTTGCTTTTTAGGCGGATCAATTTTGCGCCCTTTACAGCTGAAGACTAGTAAATGGCAGTCCCAATCGTCAAATGGATCAGTGAAATGACCAAAATTTTCACTGCAAGTATATTTTAAGTTGACCAGACTAGCAATGCTATTGTCGCCACTCTGTGTGCTGCAGACCTGACGAGTAGTTCTCTGATAGCGCTCTGCAGGCCGGACAAAACCGGCGGATTTTCGTTGTCATTCGATATTTTAAAGTCGACAAAAAATGGCAGCAGGCGTAAAATTTCAGTTGTTTGCCCGATATCAGCACTGTCAAAACCAAAAAATAGGCTCTGAGCTCGGATTGCGAGTCAATTTCGGGAATACTACATTTTTTAAGTTCAGTCAAATCCTGCCTAAGCGGCACTTCGGGCGTTTTGCTTAGGGTCTGAACAGAACGCGTATTGCGTTGAACAAACAGCAGGCTTCCGGCCTGGTTTACTGCTGTAGACTCAGTTTGGGGGTTTCCGAAGGTTTCCTCAGCAGAAACATCGGCGTCTAGAAAAATGATACAAAAATAGTACAAAAAAAGTACAAAAATAGTACAAAAAAAGTACAAAAAAGTACAAAAATAGTACAAAAAAAGTATAAAAACTGTTTATTAAAATACAGTACTGTGCAAAAAAAAAGTTCTCTGTTCTTCGGCGTACGACGAGCTTCGTCGTTCGCGAAAAGTGACGAACGTTGACCGAAAAGTGACGAACGAAAAAATTTTTCAAAAATTTTTGAAAAAGTGCTCCAAAACACATTTTCAGTGTAAAAAAGTGAAAAATTGAAAATTTTTTGTTCGTCACTTTCCGGCCACCGTTCGTCACTTCGCGTACGACGAAGCTCGTCGTACGCCGACGAACAAGGAACTTTTCTTGCACAGTACTGTAGGCAGGAACTTCAACTTAAACTAAATTTGCCTTGCGCTCAGCCTTGGCCGGTGAATTAGACTTAGAAACTTTTCTGTTAACAAGCACCAAACCGGCTGTACTAAAACAACTGTAACTTCCTTAATACTAAAATTTTTGGCAAGATTCTGCTATTTTTGAAATTTGCACACCTAGACAAAGCGTTTCCAGGTATCGCTGAGTTTCTAGCACGTCCGTGGGCTGATAAATCGAAGGTTAAAGTTCGGACAAAATTTCAATTTTGACTGTCAAGTTTCTACTAAGGCAAAAAATCAGTATAAATTGGAGCACTATTCATTAACAAGTATCGGAAACATATTAAAATGTATCAAACAAAGCACAAAAGCATTTTTAAAAATAGTACAAAAAAAGTACAAAAATAGTACAAAAATAGTACAAAAAAAAGTACAAAAAATGTACAAAAATAAGTACAAATAAAGTACAAAAGGAGCCAAAATTGCAAAAAACAATAAGTTAGTCTTATCAAAGAACAAAAGTATCAGAGCCAAAAAAGTACACCACGGTGATCCAAAATGTCTAAAAAATATATTATATATGTATAGTAGCGAAACTTCAAAAAAACGAATTTTCAAAAAGTACAAAAAAAGTACAGAAAAAGTACATAAAAAGTACAAAAAAAGTACAAAAAATGTACAAACCCACTTTTGTACTTTTTTTGTACTCACTTTTTTCCTGTGGTATATTTTATAGATTTTTTCATTATGAATAAAAAGCTCGGATAAAAAGCCAGGTTTGAGCAAGCCTGGATTAAACAAAAAGCTCGAATAAAAATCCAAGCTTGCGCATGAGCCTAGCTTTTTGTCCCAGCTTTTTCAAGCCAGACTTACGGATAAAAAGCCAAGCTTTTCATCTCAACTTTTATGAATACTGGCCCTCAATTAAATTGTCCGAAAACGCTAGAAAATATCTTTAAAAAGCTCTCAATAACCTCCGAATTACCTCCAAAGTGTAAGACGGTGTTTTAGAGATTTAAAGAAAATTCGGATCACCAGTTTTCCTGTGGTTCCTTCTGAAAAATTGGCCAAATTCACCAGAATCGTTCAATTTTTGGCCAAGTTCAAACTGGGCCTCAATTTAGGCTTAGGCATAGGGCTAAGGCTTAGTACGGGGCATAAGCTTAGGCTTAGTATCAGGCTTAGGCTTAGGTTCAGGCTCAGGCTTAGACTCAGGCTTAGGTACTAAAAAATCGAAATTTTCAGAAAACATCCTCCTGCCAGCTTAGCCTACAGAATCCTGCCAGCTAGGCGTAGCTAGACGATGCCTTAAAACATCATAATGCACTTAAAATTATCCAAAACAAAGATTATAGCCATTTTTGTATTCAAACTTTGGCCTATACCACAGGAAAAAATATATTCAAAAAGTGACAGAAAAGAACCAGAAAATTGGCGGAAAATATTTTTCATTCGTTGTCAGCTTTCATTTTTGTCCAATTTTCTTGCAATGTTTTCAAATATTTTATTAAAATATCTGCCATTTTTACGCTTGATTTCCATGAATTATGTGATACTTATCTGTGAAATATCTGTTATTTTTCCTAAAAGTTATCGTCACATTTCATTATATTATCGTGGGGTTTTCAGTAACTTTTTGTCCAGTTTTTTTGATAAATTTTATCCAGTTTTCCGTCACATTTCAGCTCAGTTTCTGTTACTTTTCCGTCAAATATCGGTCAGTTTTCGTCTTAGTTTCTGTCACATTTCTTTCCTTTTTGTGCTGTTTTTCCGCCCTTTTTGTAATATTTTTGTCATTTTTCCGTGACTTTTCAGTCACTTTTCTGTCAAGTCAAACTTACATCTTTGTGTATCTTTACATGACAATTGTTTTTTGGTTACTACGGTTTCATACCATAAAAAAAGTTGTTTACTGTTTACAATGGTGCGATTGTAGTTTGCAGTTGTGGATGTAGCAAACTTGTTTGTTTATGCATACATAGAAGCACATTTAACAATATGTTTACCCACAGTCATTGTTGTGACTGTGAGGTTTTGTAGTCTGGCTTGTTCAGTGTTGGCTCAAAACGTGATTTTTGTGCAAAAGTTTTTCTTTTTAAAAAAAATTTCAGCTGTTCCTGCTCGGCTCGCAGCGGCCGAAACCTATTTAAAGTTTTTAGATACAGGCGTGGCAGAAATTCTTATACGGCAATGTTCTTTTTTCTTTGTTCTTTTGATACCCACGTTTTATTTAATTCGAGCGGGGGATTCAAGGATTCGGGTTAAATGCAATTGCCAAATGCGGGGGAATAGGGCATACATGGGCAGACTCCCAAATTCTAGCCAACACCAGCTCCGATCTTTGCGTTCGGAGGGTGTGGGGATGCTGAGCAGAGGTTTAAAAATTTTCGGTTCGTGACTCGTGAGCCACTAAATCCAAATTTTGTTGGGGGAGGACCAAGTGCAGTTGGGACTTGGGGGGCGGGAAAATAGTGGACCTATTTTTTGGAGTAGAGCACCTCAAGGGAAGCATTTTTTGTAATGGAACCGTTATCCACAAATTTGTAGTTTCTGAGCTATGACCTCTTGAAAATTGCATTTTCAGTGTTTTGGGAAGTGAACGTAGACCAAATTTTGAAGCCAAAAATGGCTATAATCTTTGTTTTTGGATAGTTTTGAGTGCGTTATGATGTTTTAAGGCATCGTCTAGGCTAAGCTGGCAGGATTTTTCCTGAAAATTTCGATTTTTTTAGTACCTAAGCCTGAGCCTAAGCCTGAACCTAAGCCTTGGGCTGATTCCAAGCCTAAGCCTAAATTGAGCCCCAGTTTGAATTTGGTCAAAAATTGGACGTTTTTGATAAATTTGGCCAATTTTTCGAAAGGAACGGGGTCAGCGCAGCGAACAGCGTGCCTTTGTTTTAATTCCAAAAAATTGTAAACATTCCGACTCCATTTAAGCACGTTTAGAACGAAGAAAACACGGGTTTCCGAAAAAAAAGGATCAAGTGCAGTTGGGGGGGGGGGGGAAATAGTGGACCTATTTTTTGGAGTAGAGCACCTTGGGGGAAGCATTTTTTGTAATAGAACCCCTATCCACAAATTTGGATTTTCTGAGCTATGACCTCTTGAAAATTGCATTTTCAGTGTTTTTGGACGTGAACGTAGGCCAAAGTTCGAAGCCAAAATTGGCTATAATCTTTGTTTTTGGATAGTTTTGAGTGCGTTCTGATGTTTTAAGGCATCATCTAGGCTTAGTTGGCAGGATTCTCTAGGCTAAGCTGGCAGGATTTTTTCTGAAAATTTCGATTTTTTTATTGCCTAAGCCTGAACCTAAGCCTAAGCCTAAGCCTGATACTAAGCCTAAGCCTAAGCCCAAGCCTAAATTAAGGTCCAATTTGAATTTGGTCAAAAATTGGACGTTTCTGGCGAATTCGGCCAATTTTTCGGCTGGAACCCGGTCAAAGAGCCTTTGTTTTGATTCTAAAAAATTGTAATCAATAATCTGACACCATTTAGACACGATTAGAACAGACAAAAACAAGGTCTTCGAAAAAATTTTTTAAAACGTCCCTCACTGAGGGTTCAGATTTCGAGGGGTCATATCTCAGAAAATCCAAAAAATGAAATAGGGGTTCTTGAAGCAAAAATGCTTCCCCCAAGGTGCTCTACTCAAAAAAATAGGTCCACTATTTCCCCCCCCCCCCAACTGCATTTAACCCAAAAAAATTGCGAAAACGTTGGTTCACTGATGGTTCAGAATTCGGGGGTCATTTGTCAGGAAATCCAAAAAATGAAATAGGGGTTCTTGAAGCAAAAATGCTTCCCCCAAGGTGCTTTACTCAAAAAAATAGGTCCACTATTTTCCCCCCCAACTGCATTTAACCCCAAATTTTAGACACACTCTTTCGACACAACAGTGACACCAATGACCAATTAATTAACATGTATATATGTATACATTTATATATATATATATATATATATATATATATATATATATATATATATATATATTTGTTGGACAATGTATTCAACAGCTTAACAGACTTGCAGCAAACAACACGCTTACTATACACTGGATACCAGGGCACGCTGGCATCCTGGGTAACGAGGAAGCTGACGCAGCTGCTAAAGAGGCAGCTACTCTACCCCCTACTGGCCCTGAGCCAATTATTCCAATTTCCCCTGCAATATACAAGGGGGAAATAAAAACCTTCTATAGCAACATCGCCAACTATCGCTGGCGAAGCAGGCAAGATTGTCGTCAGGCAAAGGATACTATTGGTGAATTGAGCACCAAAAACAGGAAAATCATCTTAAGCCTTCCTCGTGTAAGGCTACGGTCCCTTATCCAGGTCCTGACCGGTCATGGGTTTTTCGCCCGTCATCTGTCTCTCATGGATCCCACTACTTCTGCTTTATGTCCGCAATGCAAGTTACATGTCGAAACCCCGCAGCATTTCGTTGGAGAATGCATGGCATACAACAGAGTCAGAATGAACGTTTTTGACTCTGTAACCACAGACTTACCCTCAATCGTGCAGAGTAACCTCCTCAAAAAACTAGTCAAGTACATTGACCTAACAAAGCGTCTACACCTTGACTAGTTTTAACTTGATTAAGGTTATTCCATTACTGTTCAGCCACTAGTTATGGCTTCTATCTTCAACCCTTGTCAATCTTATATATACGGGGTTACCATTTTCTATTGCGGCATGAGCAATGGGCCGACACTCGGCCTAAGCTCTGGCTTGAAATCAGCCGCCGCTATTAGTATTAGTATTAGTATATATATATATATATATATATATATATATATATATCAGGGATCGACCGGAGTTCCGGTTCCGGTTCCGGTTCCGGTTCCGGTACTTTTTGGTTCCGGTTCCGGTTCCGGTATTTTAAAAGTACCGGAACCGGAACCGGAACCACTATTTCTCTGACAAAGGATTTTGCTTTTAATTTTGTGTTGTTCGTCCATGAAAATTTTCCGATAGGCCTCCAACTGACCACAATTGGCCTAAAAATCAAAATTTTCTTCAGATTTTGTTCTGGCGAGCCTCTTGCGACTCTGTAGCTAGTTTAGTCTTCGTCTTGTTTATTATTCTCTTTCATCAAAGCTCATGCGTTCAACATATTGTGTACAACATACAGTAAATCTTGTAAATATATACTGTAAATATATACTGTAAATCTTGCATACTTATACATGTATGTACATATACTTTAAATACAAATACAAAATACAATACAAATTTAAATATACACTAGCTTAATAGGGGAACGCATGGGGACGTAAGTCCCCAGACGCACGTGACTTTATTTGATTGGCCTGGCCACTGCATGTAGATTCCCTAGAAAAAACGCTCGGCGAGCGATAAGCAAAATTCCCCATGGGGACCCCCAAGGGGATCCCCTTGGGGACGCGTGGGGACTCCCACGGGAATCCCCCTGAGGAAGATCCCCTTGATAATCCCCCTCGTGTGAAACAGGCTTTACTATCTAACATCTAGGAGAGGGGGCGACGGTACAGCCGCCCCCCGCCCCCCAATTTTCTCCAAGTCAGGGTTTTTTTTGGGTCCACTAGACGGCGTAGATAGGGAGGGGGGTCTCGGGGGCCGCGATCCCCCCGCCTGTTGGTCCCCTCAAGAAGTTAACCTTAAGGTCTACCTTAAGAAATTGTCAACAAGGGTCCCCCCTTTGGTTTTTATCGCCCTGCCGAAAAAATTTCTTGATACGTCTCCAATTGACCAAATTCTGCCTAAAAATCCAAAAATTTTCAAATTTTTTTCTGAGGGCGACCCTATCCAGACCCCTGCATCTCTATGGCTGACTACTCCTTGTTATTATCTTTCATCAAAGCCTATGCATGTCTACAAAAGTACATTATGCTGAATGTACTTGTATAATACACTGTATAATACACTGTACCTGTCGGAAAAAATTTCTGATACGATTTTAGTTATCCAAATTCGGCGTAAACAGTTAAAAAATCTCCATTTTTTTCTGGGGGCTGCTGCCCCCAGACCCCGGCAACCTGTGGCTCACTGATCTTGCGTTTGCACTGTGAATTAAAGTGCTAAATTACTGTAAATACTAAAATAAATGTCAAAAGTTAAGTGTATAGAAAGTCAAAAGTGTATAGAAGGGTTGCATATTATAAAAAATGTGAGTAAAAGTAAACAAATTTTTTTTGAAAATATTGCAAAATATAGGGTCTTTTTGAAGGGGGTTCCGGTTCCGGTTCCGGTTCCGGTATTTTTAGGTGGTTCCGGTTCCGGTAGTTTTAGGGTTCCGGTCGATCCCTGATATATATATATATATATTATATATATATATATATATATATATATATGTGTTAATTTTTCAGACAGCAATATGAGCCGACGAGGCAAAAAACCTAGCTCTTTAACGTTATGTACGTTTCTGAGGGCGGAATATTACACCTGAGAAGTTTTAGAAAGTAGGACAAGAGCCAGGAAAAAAATTGAAGAATTTTTTGATTTTTAGAGCAAATTTGATCAATTGGAGACGTATCGGTAATTTTTTCGCTCGGGCAATAAAAACCAAAGGAGGGACCCTTGTGTAAAATTTCAGTCTGAAAAAATTTCGGGGGGGTGGGGGGGGGATCAATTCCCCCCATTCCCCCCTCCCCTGGCTACGCCCCTGCCCATCGTCAACCAAGCCCCCGATCTGATCTATAGCCCCCAACATCGATGTCGCCCCTGGATCCGCGCTTGATATATTATATATGTTTCATTTCCCTTCCCTTTCCCCCGTCGAAGGTCAAGGTGCAGCCCTCCCCTCTGCGCGAAATCCTGGATACGCCTCTGGCGCGTGTATGTATATATATTAAGGCCGATTCACACGCGATTTCATTGCGCTTTTGCCGCAGCAGCGGAGCGCACTGTCTGAACAGACGCTGCAGGGGTTTTCTGATTTCAGACCCCTGAATAAGCTGAATAAGACCTGTAAGGGGGTCAAAATTTGGGGGCCTCTGCCTCTCTGGCCAAATTTTGGGGACCCTTCCTCCCGGACCGACCGATAATACCCTAAGTTTTGCAACAGTTTGTGAAACTTTCCAAAAAAAGTGCCATTTTTATTATATAAAGTTTGCCCACATTTCCAGCACCCCCCGGCCCCTCGATTTTGGGGGGCGGGGGCTGCCACCCCCCCTCATCTATGCCCTAAAACCTCCCCCCTTGCTACGCTTATGATTATATAATTATATTTTGCCGAAATTCTACCGAAATATATACCTAGCTAAATAGCTGCAGAAGTAAGGAAATGCGGCGGAAAAGTGAACGAAGAAAAGCTGAAAAGTAGACTAAAATAAGTGGAACAGTGAACGAAAAGAAGCGGAAAACTGAACGAAAAGAAGCGGAAAAGTGAAAGAAAAAAAGCGGAAAAGTGAACGAAATAAAGCGGAGACAATAAAGAAAAAACGTGGAAATGTCAAAGAAATTAAACAGAAAACTGAAAGAAATAAAAGGGAAAAGTGGAAAAAATGAAGAGGAAAAAGAACGGAAAACTAACTGAAATAAATTGACTGAAAAGTGGCGGAAACTTGGACTTTTTGTCGGAAAATTAACCGAAAAATGACAAAAAAGTGATAGAAATCTGTCGGAAAACTGGAGGAAAAGTAATCGAAAATCGTTTTTCTGCTTCGAAAAGTGACAGAAAAAAAGCTGAAAATTAACCGAAATTTTTCTTTCACTTTTCTGCTAATTTTCGGTTTCTTTTTTAAAATATTTTTTCCTGTGTACGCTCACTTCCGAAAACACTGAAAATGCAATTTTGAAAGGGTCATAGCAGGCGCGGATCCAGAAATTTTCAAAAGGGGGGGCCCTACCTCGGGTGACGACCGAAGGGGGGGGGGGTAGCGAGCGTTCAATCTCACGTAAAAAATTTTGAGGCCATTTTAGCGTGCTGAAATGCTGGAAGTTACTGGGGATTTCTTGGTCGCGGGGGTCTGGGGACGGCAGCCCCCAGAAGCTGAAACTTTTTTAGAATTTTTAAATACCATTTGCATTGAAAATGTAAATTTAAGCTGCACTTGTCGAGAAACCAGTGTATATGCGGGGGTCTGGGGTAGCGAACGACCGGAGGTAAAATTTTGCCGGAGCCAGAGCCGGAGCCGGAGCCGGAGGCAGTGTTTTACAAAAAAATTTCAATTAGTAAAAAATGTTGACAATTGTGAAAAAATTTTCAATTTTTTTCGAAACAGCATTTTTTAATGTTTCAACAGTCACGCCCCATTTCTATACATATGTCTTTACACACTCATACGACCACTGGCCACTGACTGGTCCCGTTTTTAGTGATCTCACAAAAAATTTTCATCAACATTGATAAAAAGTCAAAAATTTGGTCAAATTGACCAGTATGGCACTTTGACTGCGGTGCCAAGGGCAGGTGTCAGGAGTCAGAGGGAGCTGGTTGCTCAGGCCTTCAGGGTGTCCGTCTGAACCTCCCCTTTTAGTCAAACCTTGCAAAATTGTCAAGAATATATTATATACGTATATAAGAATATATACACCCAAAAAAATAGACAAATTTGGAAAAGATTGCACTTTGTAGAAGATACGACGCCGTAAATGTCTGTAGCTTCCGGGGATTAGCGCCCGCCCCCCCGACCCCTGTAATTTAGGCGTATATCAGCCACGTTGTAACCAGGAAAAAATCTTTAGGGGGAATGACTTTTCGATTTTTTGTAATGGGTGAAAATTAACTTTTTTGCTATTTTAACACAAAAATTTGCGAAATAGCACATGCACATGCAAACATATTTAACCGGCCGAAAACATCAGAGCTCAAACTCAAGTTCAAATCACTAAGTCACATAGTTACAAGCTTATAGGGGTCTGGGGGCGGCAGCGTGACTGTGAGAAACTTTTGATTTTTAGGCCGAGTTTAGTCAATTGGAGACGTATATAAAAATACACATTGCTAGATAGGGGTAGTCATCTCCATCACAAATGGCAGTAATATAAGTATATACTGTAATCGACTAACCGCTTCGTTAATCTTGCGATTTCTTCTCAAAATTTGAACATTTGGCCAAAGTTTGAACAATGAAAATTCTCCGGCTCCGGCACTTTTTTGCCGGAGCCGGAGGCTCAAATCCGGCCGGAGCCGGAGCCGGAGCCTCCGGTCGATCGCTAGTCTGGGGGCGGCAGCACCCAGAAGCTAGAGGTTTTTTAGAATTTTGAAATACAATTTGCATTGAAAATGTAAATTTAAATTCCATTCGTCGAGAAACTAGTGCATGTGCGGCGGTCTGGGGCGGCAGCCCCCAGAAGCTAGAGCTTTTTCAAAATTTTCAAATACAATTTGCATTGAAAATGTAAATTTATGCTACACTTGTCGAGAAACCAGTGCATATGCGGGGGTCTGGGGGCGGCAGCCCTCATAAACTAGAGCTTTTTTAGAATTTTCAAATTTTTACACATTACATTGAAAAATCGAAAAGTCATTCCCCTGTAATTTTTTTGTTACAACGTGGCTGATATACGCCTAAATTACAGGGGTCGGGGGGGCGGGCGCTAATCCCCAAGCTGATACATTTGAATGGTGCTTGATCTTCTACAAAGTGCAATCTTTTCCAAATTCGTCTATTTTTGGTGTATATATTCTTATATACGTATATAATATATTCTTGACAATTTTGCAAGGTTCAGCTAAAGGGGAGGTTCAGACGGACACCCTGTGAGCCCTAGCAACCAGCTCCCTCTGACTCCTGACACCTGCCCTTGTATCCTAAATAGTCAAAGTGCCATACTGGTCAATTTGACCAAATTTTTGACTTTTTATCAATGTTGATGAAAATTTTTTGTGAGATCACTAAAACGGGACCAGTCAGTGGCCAGTGGTCGGATGAGTGTGTAAAGACATATGTATAAAATGGGGCGTGACTGTTAAAACATTAAAAAATGCTGTTTCGAAAAAAATTGAAAATTTTTTCACAATTGTCAACATTTTTTACTAATTGAAATTTTTTTGTAAAACACTGCCTCCGGCTCCGGCTCCGGCTCTGGCTCCGGCAAAATTTTACCTCCGGTCGTTCGCTACCTCGCCCCCGCTACACTGGTTTCTCACAAGTGCAGCTTAAATTTACATTTTCAATGCAAATGGTGTCCTCAAAAATTCTGAAAAAAATTTCAGCTTCTGGGTGTCTGTCCCCAGACCCCCGCTGAAATCCCCATCGACTCCAACATTTCGCACGCTAAAATGGCCTCAAAATTTTTTACGCAGAATAAATGAACCGCTCGCTACCCCCCCCCTTCGGTCATCTCCCGAGGAGGGCCCCCCCTTTTGAAAACTCTCTGGATCCGCGCCTGCTATGACCCTTTCAAAATTGCATTTTCAGCGTTTTCGGAATTGAGCGACACAGGAAAAAATATTTTAAAAAAGAAACCGAAAATTAGCAGAAAAGTGAAAGAAAAATTTCGGTTAATTTTCAGCTTTTTTTCTGTCACTTTTCGAAGCAGAAAAACGATTTTCGATTACTTTTCCTCCAGTTTTCCGACAGATTTCTATCACTTTTTTGTCATTTTTCGGTTAATTTTCCGACAAAAAGTCCAAGTTTCCGCCACTTTTCTGTCAATTTATTTCAGTTAGTTTTCCATTCTTTTTCTTCTTCGTTTTTTCCACTTTTCCCTTTTATTTCTTTCAGTTTTCTGTTTAATTTCTTTGACATTTCCACGTTTTTTCTTTATTGTTTCCGCTTTATTTCGTTCACTTTTCCGCTTTTTTTCTTTCACTTTTCCGCTTCTTTTCATTCAGTTTTCCGCTTCTTTTCGTTCACTGTTCCGCTTATTTTAGTCTACTTTTCAGCTTTTTTTCGTTCACTTTTCCGCCGCATTTCCTTACTTCTGCAGCTATTTAGCTAGGTTTATATTTCGGTAGAATTTCGGCAAAATATAATTATATAATCATAAGCGTAGCAAGGGGGGGAGGTTTTAGGGCATAGATGAGGGGGGGTGGCAGCCCCCGCCCCCCAAAATCGAGGGGCCGGGGGTGCTGGAAATGTGGCAAACTTTATATAATAAAAATGGCACTTTTTTGGGAAAGTTTCACGAACTCTTGCAAAACTTAGGGTATTATTGGTCGGTCCGGGAGGAAGGGTCCCCAAAATTTGGCCAGAGAGGCCCAGTGGCGTATCCAGGATTTTGCTAAATACGCCACTGGAGAGGCCCCCAATTTTCGACCCTCTTACAGGTCTTATTCAGCTTATTCAGGTGTCTGAAATCAGAAAACCCCTGCAGCGTCTGTTCAGACCAGTCCCTTCCGCTGCTGCGGCAAAAGCGCAATGAAATCGCGTGCGAATCGGCCTTAATTGTATATACATACACGCGCCAGAGGCGTATCCAGGATTTCGCGCAGAGGGGAGGGCTGCACCTTGACCTTCGACGGGGGAAGGGGAAGGGAAATGAAACATAAATAATAGGGGGGGGGGGGGGGGGGGGGGGGGGGGGGGGGGGGGGGGGGGGGGGGGGGGGGGGGGGGGGGGGGGGGGGGGGGGGGGGGGGGGGGGGGGGGGGGGGGAGGGGAATTCCCCCCCCCGTTTTTTTGAAATTTTTTCAGACTGAAATTTTACACAAGGGTCCCCCCTTAGGTTTTTATTGCCCGACCGAAAAAATTACCGATGCGTCTCCAATTGATATATATATATATATATATATATATCAGGAATCGACCGTAACCCTAAAACTACCGGAACCGGAACCACCTAAAAATACCGGAACCGGAACCGGAACCGGAACCCCCTTCAAAAAGACCCTATATTTTGCAATATTTTCCAAAAAAATTTGTTCACTTTTACTCACATTTTTAATATATCAACCCTTCTATACACTTTTGACTTTCTATACACTTAAATAAACTTTTGACATTTATTTTAGTATTTACAGTAATTTAGCACTTTAATTCACAGTGCAAACGCAAAATCAGTGAGCCACAGGTTGCAGGGGTTGGGGGCAGCAGCCCCCAGAAAAAAAATGGAGATTTTTTAACTGTTTACGCCGAATTTGGATAACTAGAGTCGTATCAGAAATTTTTTCCGACAGGTACAGTGTATTATACAGTGTATTATACAAGTACATTCAGCATAATGTACTTTTGTAGACATGCATAGGCTTTGATGAAAGATAATAACAAGGAGTAGTCACTAGTCAGCCATAGAGATGCAGGGGTTTGGATAGAGTCGCCCTCAGAAAAAAAATTCGAAAATTTTTGGATTTTTAGGCAAAATTTGGTCAATTGGGGACGTATCAAGAAATTTTTTCGGCAGGGCGATCAAAACCAAAGGGGGGACCCTTGTTGACAATTTCTTAAGGTTGACCTTAAGGTTAACTTCTTGAGGGGACCAAAAGGCGGGGGGATCGCGGCCCCGAGACCCCCCTCCCTATCTACGCCGTCGCTAATCAAAAAAACCCTGACTTGGAGAAATTTGGGGCGGGGGGCGGTTGTTCCGTCGACCCCTCTCCTAGATGTTAGATAGTAAAGCCTGTTTCACACGAGGGGGATTATCAAGGGGATCTTCCTAAGGGGGATCCCTATGGGGATTCCCGTGGGAGTCCCCACGCGTCCCCAAGGGGATCCCCTTGGGGGTCCCCATGGGGAATTTTGCTTATCGCTCGCCGAGCGTTTTTTCTAGGAAATCTACATGCAGTGGCCAGGCCAATCAAATAAAGTCACGTGCGTCTGGGGACTTACGTCCCCATGCGTTCCCCTATTAAGCTAGTGTATATTTAAATTTGTATTGTATTTAAAGTATATGTACATACATGTATAAGTATGCAAGATTTATATATATATTTACAGTATATATTTACAGCATGTTGTACAATATGTTGAACGCATGAGCTTTGATGAAAGAGTCTAATAAACAAGACGAAGACTAAACTAGCTACAGAGTCGCAAGAGGCTCGCCAGAACAAAATCTGAAGAAAATTTTGATTTTTAGGCCAATTGTGGTCAGTTGGAGGCCTATCGGAAAATTTTCATGGACGAACAACACAAAATTAAAAGCAAAATCCTTTGTCAGAGAATTAGTGGTTCCGGTTCCGGTTCCGGTACTTTTAAAATACCGGAACCGGAACCGGAACCAAAAAGTACCGGAACCGGAACCGGAACCGGAACCGGAACTCCGGTCGATCCCTGATATATATATATATATATGTATATATATATACTATACTAATACTAATACTAATAGCGGCGGCTGATTCCAAGCCAGAGCTTAGGCCGAGTGTCGGCCCATTGCTCATGCCGCAATAGAAAATGGTAACCCCGTATATATAAGATTGACAAGGGTTGAAGATAGAAGCCATAACTAGTGGCTGAACAGTAATGGAATAACCTTAATCAAGTTAAAACTAGTCAAGGTGTAGACGCTTTGTTAGGTCAATGTACTTGACTAGTTTTTTGAGGAGGTTACTCTGCACGATTGAGGGTAAGTCTGTGGTTACAGAGTCAAAAACGTTCATTCTGACTCTGTTGTATGCCATGCATTCTCCAACGAAATGCTGCGGGGTTTCGACATGTAACTTGCATTGCGGACATAAAGCAGAAGTAGTGGGATCCATGAGAGACAGATGACGGGCGAAAAACCCATGACCGGTCAGGACCTGGATAAGGGACCGTAGCCTTACACGAGGAAGGCTTAAAGATGATTTTCCTGTTTTTGGTGCTCAATTCACCAATAGTATCCTTTGCCTGACGACAATCTTGCCTGCTTCGCCAGCGATAGTTGGCGATGTTGCTATAGAAGGTTTTTATTTCCCCCTTGTATATTGCAGGGGAAATTGGAATAATTGGCTCAGGGCCAGTAGGGGGTAGAGTAGCTGCCTCTTTAGCAGCTGCGTCAGCTTCCTCGTTACCCAGGATGCCAGCGTGCCCTGGTATCCAGTGTATAGTAAGCGTGTTGTTTGCTGCAAGTCTGTTAAGCTGTTGAATACATTGTCCAACAAATATATATATATATATATATATATATATATATATATATATATATATAAATGTATACATATATACATGTTAATTAATTGGTCATTGGTGTCACTGTTGTGTCGAAAGAGTGTGTCTAAAATTTGGGGTTAAATGCAGTTGGGGGGGAAAATCGTGGACCTATTTTTTTTTGAGTAAAGCACCTTGGGGGAAGCATTTTTGCTTCAAGAACCCCTATTTCATTTTTTGGATTTCCTGACAAATGACCCCCGAATTCTGAACCATCAGTGAACCAACGTTTTCGCAATTTTTTTGGGTTAAATGCAGTTGGGGGGGGGGGAAGAATAGTGGACATATTTTTTTAGTAGAGCACATTGGGGGAAGCATTTTTGCTTCAAGAACCCTGATTTCATTTTTTGGATTTTCTGAGATATGACCCCTCGAAATCTGAACCCTCAGTGAGGGACGTTTAAAAAATTTTTCGAAGACCTTGTTTTTGTCTGTTCTAATCGTGTCTAAATGGTGTCAGATTATTGATTACAATTTTTAGAATCAAAACAAAAAAAGGCTCTTTGACCGGGTTCCAGCCGAAAAATTGGCCGAATTCGCCAGAAACGTCCAATTTTTGACCAAATTCAAACTGGACCTTAATTTAGGCTTGGGCTTAGGCTTAGGCTTAGTATCAGGCTTAGGCTTAGGCTTAGGTTCAGGCTTAGGCAATAAAAAAAATCGAAATTTTCAGAGTATTGCCAGCTTAGCCTAGAGAATCCTGCCAACTAAGCCTAGACGATGCCTTAAAACATCAGAACGCACTCAAAACTATCCAAAAACAAAGATTATAGCCAATTTTGGCTTCGAACTTTAGCCTACGTTCACATACAAAAACACTGAAAATGCAATTTTCAAGAGGTCATAGCTCAGAAAATCCAAATTTGTGGATAGGGGTTCTATTACAAAAAATGCTTCCCCCAAGGTGCTCTACTCCAAAAAATAGGTCCACAATTCCCCCCCCCCCAACTGCACTTGATCCATTTTTTTCGGAAACCCGTGTTTTCTTCGTTCTAAACGTGCTTAAATGGAGTCGGAATGTTTACAATTTTTTGGAATTAAAACAAAGGCACGCTGTTCGCTGCGCTGACCCCGTTCCTTTCGAAAAATTGGCCAAATTTATCAAAAACGTCCAATTTTTGACCAAATTCAAACTGGGGCTCAATTTAGGCTTAGGCTTGGAATCAGCCCAAGGCTTAGGTTCAGGCTTAGGCTCAGGCTTAGGTACTAAAAAAATCGAAATTTTCAGGAAAAATCCTGCCAGCTTAGCCTAGACGATGCCTTAAAACATCATAACGCACTCAAAACTATCCAAAAACAAAGATTATAGCCATTTTTGGCTTCAAAATTTGGTCTACGTTCACTTCCCAAAACACTGAAAATGCAATTTTCAAGAGGTCATAGCTCAGAAACTACAAATTTGTGGATAACGGTTCCATTGCAAAAAATGCTTTCCTTGAGAGTCTTCTACTCCAAAAAATAGGTCCACTATTTTCCAGCCCCCCAAGTCCCAACTGCACTTGGTCCTCCCCCAACAAAATTTGGATTTAGTGGCTCACGAGTCACGAACCCAAAAGTTTTAAACCTCTGCTCAGCATCCCCACACCCTCCGAACGCAAAGATCGGAGCTGGTGTTGGCTAGAATTTGGGAGTCTGCCCATGTTAGCCGTATTTTCCCGCATTTGGCAATTGCATTTAACACGAATCCTTTCGAATCCCCCGCTCAAATATAAAATAAAACGTGGGTATCAAAAGAACAAAGAAAAAAGAACATTGCCGTATAAGAATTTCTGCCACGCCTGTATCTAAAAACTTTAAATAGGTTTCGGCCGCTGCGAGCCGAGCAGGAACAGCTGAAATTTTTTTTAAAAAGAAAAACTTTTGCACAAAAATCACGTTTTGAGCCAACACTGAACAAGCCAGACTACAAAACCTCACAGTCACAACAATGACTGTGGGTAAACATATTGTTAAATGTGCTTCTATGTATGCATAAACAAACAAGTTTGCTACATCCACAACTGCAAACTACGATCGCACCATTGTAAACAGTAAACAACTTTTTTTATAGTATAACAGTAGTAACCAAAAAACAATTGTCATGTAAAGATACACAAAGATGTAAGTTTGACTTGACAGAAAAGTGACTGAAAAGTCACGGAAAAATGACAAAAATATTACAAAAAGGGCGGAAAAACAGCACAAAAAGGAAAGAAATGTGACAGAAACTAAGACAAAACTGACCGATATTTGACGGAAAAGTAACAGAAACTGAGCTGAATGACAGAAAAAATGGGATAAAATTTATCAAAAAAACTGGACAAAAAGTTACTGAAAAACCCCACGATAATATAATGAAATGTGACGATAACTTTTAGGAAAAATAACAGATATTTCACAGATAAGTATCACATAATTCATGGAAATCAAGCGTAAAAATGGCAGATATTTTAATAAAATATTTGAAAACATTGCAAGAAAATTGGACAAAAATGAAAGCTGACAACGAATGAAAAATATTTTCCGCCAATTTTCTTGGTTCTTTTCTGTCACTTTTTGAATATATTTTTTCCTGTGGTATAGGCCAAAGTTTGAATACAAAAATGGCTATAATCTTTGTTTTGGATAATTTTAAGTGCATTATGATGTTTTAAGGCATCGTCTAGCTACGCCTAGCTGGCAGGATTCTGTAGGCTAAGCTGGCAGGAGGATGTTTTCTGAAAATTTCGATTTTTTAGTACCTAAGCCTGAGTCTAAGCCTGAGCCTGAACCTAAGTTTAAGCCTGATACTAAGCCTAAGCTTATGCCCCGTACTAAGCCTTAGCCCTATGCCTAAGCCTAAATTGAGGCCCAGTTAAACTTGGCCAAAAATTGAACGATTCTGGTGAATTTGGCCAATTTTTCAGAAGGAACCACAGGAAAACTGGTGATCCGAATTTTCTTTTAAATCTCTAAAACACCGTCTTACACTTTTGGAGGTAATTCGGAGGTTATTGAGAGCTTTTTAAAGATATTTTCTAGCGTTTTCGGACAATTTAATTGAGGGCCAGTATTCATAAAAGTTGAGATGAAAAGCTTGGCTTTTTTGTCCGTAAGTCTGGCTTGAAAAAGTTGGGACAAAAAGCTAGGCTCATGCGCAAGCTTGGATTTTTATTCGAGCTTTTTGTTTAATCCAGGCTTGCTCAAACCTGGCTTTTTATCCGAGCTTTTTATTCATAATGAAAAAATCTATAAAATATACCACAGGAAAAAAGTGAGTACAAAAAAAGTACAAAAGTGGGTTTGTACATTTTTTGTACTTTTTTGTACTTTTTATGTACTTTTTTCTGTACTTTTTTTGTACTTTTTGAAAATTCGTTTTTTTGAAGTTTCGCTACTATACATATATAATATATTTTTTAGACATTTTGGATCACCGTGGTGTACTTTTTTGGCTCTGATACTTTTGTTCTTTGATAAGACTAACTTATTGTTTTTTGCAATTTTGGCTCCTTTTGTACTTTATTTGTACTTATTTTTGTACATTTTTGTACTTTTTTTTGTACTATTTTTGTACTATTTTGTACTTTTTTGTACTATTTTTAAAAATGCTTTTGTGCTTTGTTTGATACATTTTAATATGTTTCCGATACTTGTTAATGAATAGTGCTCCAATTTATACTGATTTTTTGCCTTAGTAGAAACTTGACAGTCAAAATTGAAATTTTGTCCGAACTTTAACCTTCGATTTATCAGCCCACGGACGTGCTAGAAACTCAGCGATACCTGGAAACGCTTTGTCTAGGTGTGCAAATTTCAAAAATAGCAGAATCTTGCCAAAAATTTTAGTATTAAGGAAGTTACAGTTGTTTTAGTACAGCCGGTTTGGTGCTTGTTAACAGAAAAGTTTCTAAGTCTAATTCACCGGCCAAGGCTGAGCGCAAGGCAAATTTAGTTTAAAGTTGAAATTTCCTGCCTACAGTACTATACAAGAAAAAGTTCCCTGTTAGTTGGCGTACGACGAGCTTCGTCGTTCGCGAAAAGTGACGAACGGTGGCCGGAAAGTGACGAACAAAAAATTTTCAATTTTTCACTTTTTTACACTGAAAATGTGTTTTGGAGCACTTTTTCAAAAATTTTTGAAAAATTTTTTCGTTCGTCACTTTTCGGTCAACGTTCGTCACTTTTCGCGAACGACGAAGCTCGTCGTACGCCGAAGAACAGAGAACTTTTTTTTTGCACAGTACTGTCTTTTTAATAAACAGTTTTTATACTTTTTTGTACTATTTTGTACTTTTTTGTACTTTTTTTTGTACTATTTTTGTACTTTTTTTGTACTATTTTGTATCATTTTTCTAGACGCCGATGTTTCTGCTGAGGAAACCTTCGGAAACCCCCAAACTGAGTCTACAGCAGTAAACCAGGCCGGAAGCCTGCTGTTTGTTCAACGCAATACGCGTTCTGTTCAGACCCTAAGCAAAACGCCCGAAGTGCCGCTTAGGCAGGATTTGACTGAACTTAAAAAATGTAGTATTCCCGAAATTGACTCGCAATCCGAGCTCAGAGCCTATTTTTTGGTTTTGACAGTGCTGATATCGGGCAAACAACTGAAATTTTACGCCTGCTGCCATTTTTTGTCGACTTTAAAATATCGAATGACAACGAAAATCCGCCGGTTTTGTCCGGCCTGCAGAGCGCTATCAGAGAACTACTCGTCAGGTCTGCAGCACACAGAGTGGCGACAATGACGTTCATTACTAGTCTGGTAAATTTAAAATATACTTGCAGTGAAAATTTTGGTAATTTCACTGATCCATTTGACGATTGGGACTGCCATCTACTAGTCTTCAGCTGTAAAGGGCGCAAAATTGATACGCTAGAAAGCAACACTAAGGAAATCTCCGGTAACAGCCAGCTGCTCGAACTAAATTAATACCAGCGCAATGGAAAAGGTCGCCCAAAGAAGCATGAAATTTAAAATTTGAAATATATAAAATGAGGACATTTTTTGTAGGGGATAGAAATGTAGTGGCGGGAAGTATAGTGTATCATTGTACTGTGCTGTATCGCCAAGGGCAGTAAAAATACAAGCTTTTCACCCTTTAATTTTAAATTCACATTTTATTTTACAAATTCCTACGCCCTTGTTGATTATAAAAGGAAGAACGCGAAGGGGAAATCAGTTGTATTCTGAATAAAGTTGCAACTCTAATTTGTCTTGTTCTAAGTGTTGCAACCCAACACTTCTATTTCTGAATGCTGAAACCCAGCATTTCTTCACTGAACACTGAAAACCAGTGTTTCTATATTTAGTGAATCTACGCTACGGCAAAATTAGCCCTAGCCCGTGACATGACATTAGGCTATCGAATCATGTAAAAATCAATTTCGTCAGTATGAACAAAAATTTCGAGTAAAGCAACGCTTTGTGAGCACAAAAAACTTTTTTTGCGCCTCTAATTTACACTTTTTTTTGCGCCTATAATTTACACGTAA
>JASANF010004704.1:0-29286 GCA_030248245.1 Trissonchulus sp. WLG1_4 | reverse complement strand
CGTAGCCAGACGCTGAAATAAGTGCTATAAATGCCTTACAAAGGCCAATTCTTAACAGCATCTGTCGCTCAGTTTCTAGTTTCACGTCAATTTTAACCTTTTTCAGTTAAGTCAGAAGAGCGCCAGAAAAGTATGTATGACAAAAACGAAAACAAAATTATTATGACAAAAACCAAAAACATTATTACCAAAAATAAAACCAAAAATGTATACAACAAAATTAAAGCGAAATTAGAACAGTCAATTGACAGTGTTGAAAATTTCAAACTGAAACCCGCACAAGCCGGAAGCAAAGACTAAAAACTAACTAAATTAATAAAAAAGCCGATGATTTTTTTCTGAAAGAATATTTTAAAGTTATTTATTTTAAGCCAACAAAATTTTAAACAAAAATTGACTATTCACTACACTTACTTCGAAAAGAAACGATTTTCCAATGACAAAAATGTTAGCTGCCATAATTCTGTTTGTCGGATCTGCAATCCAATTGACTAAAGCATCTCTTTGACTTAAAATGGCGACCAAGTTTTCATAACTGGTAATACTTCTAGTTTTTCGAATTTCGATTACTAGTTTTTCAATAGCTTCATTTGCCGCTGATGCTGGCAAAACTGACACACATAAAAATAGAGTACTGACCATAAAATATGTAGAAAATATAAATGCCCTGTCGTTGTACATAATGTAATACAACTCTCCAGTCATACAGGCAACTGATATCGCTACTTGAACAGCCAAAGAGTAGCTGAAAATAGTGTTCAGTTCTTGGACTACAGTTTGCATGTCTTTGTACCGTTTCCACCACAACTGAACATTTTCTTGGGTAAGATTGCACTCCGACGATTTGATACTTTTTGCAAAATAGGTGATTTGTCCTTTAACAGCTAACATAGTAACAGCAAACTGCAATGGTCCCAAATTTAATCCCGCAACAAGACACCAAACTAGTAAAATAGTTCGTGTAATTGTTAGTAAATCCAAATTTGTTACCATTGCTTTAACAATAACTTGAATCACCATTCCAAAACAACAGAGTACTAAAGTTTGTAGACAACCAAAAACGACGATTTTTTTAATAAATTTTGCAGACGTTTCATCTAAAGGATGCACATAAACATGACCGGGCAATTTTTTCCATCGGTACTCATGATAATGACCAGTGAAAAACCAAATAATTGCACTCAAAATTTGAACTTCCCAAATAATCAGCCGAAGCAGTGATGTGTCAGACTCACTTCCCCAGCCACAGACAATGTTGTAGCCATACTGTATTGACGAACCTAAAATATACATTCTTTGTTTTCTCTTTAGTGAATAGCAAACTAAAGCAATAGACAATATAGCAATTTGACAATTTACTAAAAAAAGTGGTTATGAAAATATAAATAATTACTTTATAACAAATTAATTTAAATTGAATTATTATTAGCAATTTAGGAATTTTTTCAGAAGCAAAAAATAGTTAAAAATTGCCGCAGTCGGGTAATCTAAGCGGTCAAGGCCAGAACTACACATTCAATTTTGGTTTCCTTATTTCCTTTCTGCCGTCTTTGTGCAGGAGAAATTTATTTAAGTAAAACTACACGAACACGAAACTTCATAACATTTTGAGCAATAATTTTTGAAGCGTTTGCATTGTTTTAATTAGGCTTTAAAAGTATGCACTCATTCATTTAAGTTTAAGTTTAAGTTCGTCCCTCGATTTTAATTAAGTTTAAGTTTAAGTTTAAGTTCTCATTCGAAAAATAATAAAGTTTAAGTTGAAGTTTAAGTTCAAGTTCTCATTCGAAAAATAATTAAGTTTAAGTTTAAGTTGCTACCTTAATTTTAATTTAAGTTTAAGTTTATGTGCCAAATCAGGTGATTCGTAATGAAATTAAACGTGTATTCATTACAAATCACCTAATTTAGCACTAACAAATCTCATAATAAGTAGGCCTGTGGGTTTACCGAGGGCTTGCACAAATATGCTGCTCAAAAAGATAGCCAGGCAAGACAATAAGCCAATAACACAAGCCTAAATGAAAAGCCAGTCATTCATTGACATTTAAGTATAATTTAAGTTTAGCGAAAAATTTCAGGAAAAGAAAAAGCGCAGAAATTGACACTTAAGTATAGTTTAAGTTTAAGTTCTAATTTTCAAAAACGTTTAAGTTTAAGTTTAAGTTCACACGTCAACCTTGAATAAGTTTAAGTTTAGGGGCATACTTTTTTTATTTAAGTTTAAGTTTAAGTATACTTTTTAAGCCTAGTTTTAATCGGATACAACTACGGTGATTGTAACTAAACTTACTGAAGTAAAAATAACTAGAGTAGTCAAATTTATCAAAGTCTGACCAAAAAGGCGGCACCTGTGCCCGATTTATCGAAGCAAAATGTTCGTCGTTGAAAATGTTCGTCGTTGAAAATGTTCGTCGTTGAAAATTTTGGATTGATCGAAACATTTTCAACAGCGAACATAACATGTAATTATAGGGCAGATGTTCGTCGTTGAAAAACAAATGTTCGTCGTTGAAAAACAAATGTTCGTCGTTGAAAAACAAATGTTCGTCGTTAAAAAACAAATGTTCTTCGTTGAAAAATTTTCAACGGCGAACATTTCAACGGATGTGTTGAGCTCCGTTGAAATGTTCGTCGTTGAAAATTTTTTCAACGACGAGCTTTTGTCTTTTAGAACATAATAATGTTCTAAAAAACCAAAGCTCGTCGTTAAAAAATTTTTCAACGACGAACAATTTCAACGACGAACTTTCAACGACAAACGTTTGTTTTTCAACGACGAACATTTATTTTTCAACGACGAACATTTGTTTTCCAATGACGAACATTTGCTTTTTCAACGACGAACATTTTCAACGACGAACATTTGCTGTTTCGATAAATCGGGCCCTGGAGACAAGAAGAAACACGCGATTTCATTACAAAAAAACAAATTGTCAACATCAAGAGTATAGAGAGTTGTCCACAAAAACCCTGTTATGACAAAACTCAGGGTTTAGCAATTGCTGGTCAGATTTTAGTATACCAAGGGCCAATTCCTAAAATGGATTAAACGGATTAGATTAAAATTTGTCTTGCCAATAGCTCGTGACATCGTCTATGGATTTATACGAAATTTGCGATAACAATTTTTTGTAGTACCTCCCGCTAGTACACAAAATTTTTTAGGTCTACCTCAACATCGAGATAAGTTATTAGGCAAAAAAAGTTTAATCTAATCCGTTCAATCCGTTTTAGGAATTGGCCACAAGTTATTCCAAATATATCAAAACAGTGACCATACCCAGAAGGACAACTGCGATAATGGCAGAATATAGTTTCAAAAACACTTCCAGAAGGAAGGGTTCTGTTTGGGCAATATACGTGCTGCAGCCAAACATCCTGGAGAGAATCTGCAGCGGTTTATTCGCGTGCCATAATGGCCCTTGTTTCGACTCTAGGGAATATTTTTTCATAGTTTCTAAACAATAAAACCGTTTAATGCGTTTTAAAATAAAATCTGACAATTAATAATTGAATTAATGTACATATGAGGTAATGATAGATACAAAAATTAGTAAATAGTGCGTGTACGCGTAACTATTTGTATTCATTGCTGCTTGTACTTTTCTCTATTTGCGCTATTATATCTATTCATATTTGCACATGAAAACACCCCGCCCATATGTACCAAAAAGTTTGCGACGACAAAGTTGCTCCGAATTAATGTTAGGTTTTTAAGCTATAGAAATAGAAAAAATGAATAAGAAGCAGCCTTTCGATGAAAAACAATTTGCTTTAGACCTTCAGTTAACAACTTCTTACTACTGTGTCTTGCGAATTTTTGAACAATAAAAATACAGAACAAATGCTACATAAAAGTGTCTTGTTTGTAAAACTTAGTGCCATGAAATGTCAAACTATAAAAATGATCAAAGTAACAAGGCACTGAGGTTTACTTGAAATGTAAATGTATTTTTAGGAGCAATTCATTATGTTAAAAGCCAGTGAAAATAATTTACAAAATATAATAATTGTTTAAAAAGTTGGGTGATATTTGATTTGTTATTTGATATACATTTTGTTATATGACATACATTTATGTTCCACCAGGAGGTGCAACATTTGTAATAGTTTTTAGCACCACTAACGTTATATTGTGCGGCGACAATACCTATGGCTATGAGCAAGCAATAGAAATTTGCTTTGGTGGTAGAGGAGTGTCAAATAAAATAGCAGTAGGTAGTAGGTTGTAGGTACATAGGTAGGCCATGCTAAAAATTTCACATTTAGACTCGATTCATATGTATGTAGGACTTAAGGCGGTAGTCTCCCACACTCGCGAAAGCAGTCAACTTTGCATGTCTGTAAAAGTTGTTCAGTAAAATTTTAAAATATTTTCCCCATTTTAAAAATATATGTCAAGGTAAAAATATTTGCCAAGTTTCATCGAAATCGGTGCTGCATACAGTTACATAGCAATGAAGCCGCAAAGCCGGAAAAATGACGATTTGACAATTGGCTCACATTAGATAATTCGTCTTAATTATCAACCTTCTTGCTTAATTTGTTTACACAGAGTAGACTAGTGGCTGTGATGTCTGGCTTACAAATGGCGATTGGTCCGGCATAATGGCCGATACTGGTAGTCTAGTGTCTGGCAGTAATTATTTGACACCAAACAGCGTTGGACTTTCTCAGTGAACGTACTATTTCAAAGCAAAAAGCTCTTTTTTCCTGTTGTGCCACAGCGGAACAGGTCTTTACTTTTGATTTTGGCGTTATAACACTAAACTGTGCAAGAAATTCGTGTGTATGCATGTTTTACTTCAGCTCAAATAAGTATGTGCGTGTGTCACCTAGAATTACAGTGTTAGATTACACTGAAAGGCTGGTAGCTCAGTAGAACAAAGCTATGTATCTGCAGTGCAACGCTATGTTGATGGAATATGCAGCTTCAAAAAAGTTAGGAAGGGGCGGAATTGAACCATATGTCCTCAGATTTTTAATCCAAAGCGCTGTCGTCTGAACCAACATGTTCCTACAACTTAATGTCAATAACTGAATGAATGATTTTAGTGGACCAGTGCATCTGACTCAAGCTTTCTGTACCTACTAATAACTCAGCAAACATTGCTAATCTAAACTTATGTATTTCAACGTAAATTCTGAAAATATATATTGATTAACGAAATGATTCTAGATGACTCAAAACCATAATAAGGTTGTGATGTTATCTTACGCTTCTAAGCACAGAGCACCAATTGTCATGTCCACTTAAACGATTCGAAATAACACTTTAACACTTTAATAACACACTTTAATAACACAAATAACATGTCCACTTTAACGCAAGTCGAAATAACACAGTTGGGAGTGCGTTAGACTGAAGATCTAAAGGTTCCTGCTTCGATCCCGGGTTTCGGTATCTTTTTTAAATTTGCTCTAAATTTGCAATTTGGGGGCCGCGTATATGTGAAAAAGCCTACACGGGTTAAGCTCCAAATTAGTGTGAAAAAGACTTGGGTTAATTAACTTTCTGACTATGTGTTATGCGAGAACTATTACTTTCTGACTTCGGACTGAACTCTATGCGATCACTTCCTTAGGTTCACTACCAACAAGTTACTGACAATGCAAAACATACGTTTAGGGTGCGCGTAGGTACTTGCTGATACACAGTAATACTTGCCCAATTTGGTTCTATCCTGTCTATATCGGATCTCAACTCAAACTCAAATAGGCTCGTGGAGTAGCAGAGGTTAGAAATGTTTTTGCGGGGGCTCCACCCTTCGAAAAGGGAACCGAGTAGCTACAGAAGACTAAACTACAGAGATCCGTTTAGGTCACCTATGGATCCTAGTCCAACCTCGTAGTTAAGCTCAGTACCTCTGCGTGCTAACTCAGTCGAAATGCTTACGATCGCCGAAACGTACGTAAACACAAACAATATATGAAAACACTAACAGTACTACCTCCACGGCGATCGTGTTTACCTATATTTCAATAGATTTCTCACTGATGAAAACACACCCTTTAATTTTGGCTAAGTTCTCGCTAACTCTCAATCGACGTGTAATTCACTCAAAGTTTGCCTCTCCTATAGCTTCTACTTAAACCTTCACTTGAGCAACTGGTTTCAGGGGATTTGAACTGCTCGGACAAGCTTTTCTGCTCTGCCCGTCGTGATTCGGGGGGGACACCAAAGGCCGGGGATAACTAGGAACTTATACCTTGTTTCAGAGGCCTAGCTCAACCCTGACGCCTGCTTTTTCTGGTGTCGGGGGACACCAACGGATCAACTCCCCAATGCTATCTCAATGACAAAACTTTCCCTTTATTTTTGACTAACGACTCAAAACTTGTGCTCTTACTAACAACTATGTGTGACCGGTGTAACTCGTACGTAACCTGAAAGAGATAGCATAAATATCCTAACAACAAATCGTAGCTACGAACTGCAACCTAAATAACTCGCGTAATAGACAATGATACTCCCGAACTCAAGAAACCGCTAAGGACACAACACCACGGACTGATTCGGAACGGACACACGGTAATCAACCTGAAAACAACCTACTCTGGAACCGGCACTCTTCTAGCCTGACCCTGTCTAGGCTAGATCACTCTACAGCTCTGATCTACTGGTCAACTCGATGGCTCAACAGGTCTACTAGCTATTCTACTACTGATCTGTCCTATAGGGTCAGCCTAGGGACTACTACAATAATGCTAAGGACAGTGGGGGGAGTAACTAACAGGATTAGTCCTGGTTGGAGAATGGCTGGCTGGTTGGCTGGAGCGACGACCGGAACGGGCCTGGGCAGGATGGGCGGCAACCGACGGACCTGAGCGGCGGGACTGGAGACGGGCGCCGGCGACGGGCTGGCTGAGACCGGCGACGGGCAAACGGACGGCGGAGACGGCGGGCACGGGACTGGACTGGGCGGCTCGAGCTTGACGACCGACCTGGGGAGCAGCGTGGCAGTCGGGGCACAGGCGCTGATCAGCGCTGAGACGGGGGGAAAACGGGCCGGGCGGCGGCACGAACGACAGCACGGTAACCGGGCGCGAATACGCACGGTCGGGGGGAACAGCGAGAGCCGGGGGAGCGCGGAATGGCGCACGGGGGGAGCAGAAATAATCGGTGGCCCAGTGGCCTCTAAAAAGAAATGCGCTAATGCGCGGCAATAAAGTTACGAACAGTTCGGAGCCCTCTGGGCTGATAAAGCAATGAATGGCAGTCTCGCTCACAGGTTCAGAAATTAAGGCTGAGTCGGGATTTGGGGTATACAAATTTATTTGAAGCCAAGGGCAAGATTACAGGACAGGGGGCAAATGGTGCAAATACAGAGCAGGGGAGCAGGAGAAAGAGAGCGACCGTACTCGGTGGAAAACTTCTACCCGACTGACTTAGCTACAACTTGGGGGGCGGCTTTTTTCTTTGTCCTTCTTTGTCGGGATCTACCGATCCCGAAATCAGCCAATGAGAAGCGGCCATCCTTAGGCCCGCCTACCTACACTTTCGTTAATTTCCACTTAAGGGCTGGGGGGTCGAAGGCTGCTGGCCCTCACACCTCGAACTTAATTCCTTCTAATAACCCTTGATTCCTGGTCGCCCCAGGTACGGTAATTTATCTCACTTCTACTTGGGCGGCCAGAGAAACTCAAGTACCAAAATGGGCAAACCGAATTACGAAAACATTACGAAAGGGAAAGGGAAAAATGGAAAGGGGGGAAAGGGGAAAATTGGAGAATACTAAAAAACCGAATACATGCTAACTAAACACTTAACCAATTACGTATATATACTAATTACTTAATAAACGTTATATGCAAACCTATTATGTAATTATTGTGCAATTATATTTCCGTACTGAACCTCCTTCTGGGCTGCGGACCCAGTCAACACTACACGTGTACTAAACTACCGTAATCCTTCTGCTAAATAAGGTAAAACTTAGGGCTTTTTCCTGCTCCCAAAAAACATAGTTACCAATACCGAAAATGTTCGAAAGTGAGTCCATGATACAGATTACGAAATGACGAATCAAATAATACCAAACACGAATAGGTTACAATTAATAATTACTGCATAATAACATTACAAAATTAGGGCCTAAAACTGCTCTTTTCACGCCTACGATTCTGTTCAAGTTCGACTAAACTTCGGAATCTAACTTCGAATAACTTCTTCTATATTACTCCGAATAACTTCAAACTTTCCATAATTATTCTCTACTTTGCACTCTACAATTCCATATAATTCATGTTCCACAAGACCAAAACATTACTTAGTTATTAATCGCTAAACTTCGCTTATTACTTCTTTTTTAGCTTCCAGCTAGCTCGCCAATATCTGGGCTAATGCTATGGCTTAGCCCAGATATTGTTTACAAACAACTATCCGGCTAGCTTCTATACTCTCAGGGGGACACAAAAATCACTGCTTAAATTAGGTTAATCACTGGTTAATTAGGCGCGACCCTCAGACCATACGGACATATTATTATACGGACAATGAATACGAATATATGGGCAATAATTACGACAATCGGCTTCAATTATTAACAGGGAGCACAAGGGAAAGGGGCGGATACTGGTTAGGGACATTATTACGTATTACTTCTACTTCTTTCCGTGCCAAATTCGTACTACACTTCAGGGGGGAACTTAGGATTTCTATAACTGACGATTAACCGAATCAGGCGCTCTCGTACGGACATAGGGGGGAGATTGGGGGTTTTGGGAAATATGCAAAACGGGGATTCCGCCTGAGAGTGTGGCCTCATTCTGCGCCACGTCTGATCACTAAACTACGTACTCAACCGAACAAGTAGCTCACTTCTTGCAGCTACAACCAAAATCGTTCAAAACCTGTATCAATCAGGGGGCTCGTTAACCCTGTTTTATTACATATATACTATATTCAGATTCTCAATTTCCTATGTAATTTTGGGTAGGTCAATTTCTCTACGTTAAATTGCATTACAGAATGGTAGGTAGGTCGAAACTTGCAAGCGAAGAAATGCAAGTCGAAAGACTGTAAGCGAATGATGATATAAAGCAAAACAGTCATCACCGGAGTGGATTCGAACCACCAACCTTCTGATTGGAAATCAGATGCTCAGTAGATGCGTAGTGAACTACTATCTGAGCCACCCGGGCTTACAGATAATTTCTCCAAGATTGTTGTCATTATCACAAAGGTCATGGTGATAGGATTGACTCATAAATTCTATCTCTGACTGTTTTTTTTATGATAACAAAATTTTTATGCAAGACACGCAGATGCACTATGCAGGTGCACATTCATAGTCATACATTCATAGAACTTTTGCCGATACACAAATTAAAGTAACGTCATAGGTACTTTTTCAGAAACTTTTAGTCTATTTTTGGGGTCTGGGTAAACTCCAGCCCCAGCCCCAGCCCCGGCCCCAGCCCCAGCCCCAAGTGGGTAAAACCCAGCCCCAGCCCCAAATGTAGCAGTGGGTAAAATCCAGCCCCAGGTTGGGTAAAACCCAGCCCCAGCCCCAAATGGGTAAAATCCAGCCCCAGCCCCAAATGGGTAAAATCCAGCCCCAGCCCCAACTGGGTAAAATCCAGCCCCAGCCCCAACTGGGTAAAATCCAGCCCCAGCCCCAACTGGGTAAAATCCAGCCCCAGCCCCAAATGGGTAAAATCCAGCCCCAGCCCCAACTGGGTAAAATCCAACCCCAGCCCCAAATGGGTAAAATCCAGCCCCAGCCCCAGCCTCAACTGGGTAATTTCCAGCTCCAGCCCTGGCCCCAGCCCCAGCCTACGGCTACGCACACCCCGGCCCCGGTTGGCAAAACACATCACCGCAATCAAATAGGCAAACCTTTGATACAACTTCAACTATTACAGCAAGGCCGAATCACCGTTAGGCCGAAAAAGTTTTTGATGCAGAATTAGTCACTGGTAGGGAACTGTAATTGTACTCAAAATTAAAGCAATGCACTTTATCATACAAATTTAAATTTTCTAACACTAAACTTCAATCTCATTTCTGCACATTTTCAACCAACTTTTTGGCTCTGTTCCGTCAAATTTTATTTGTATAAATTCTCACAGCTTGTATCTTTTAGTAACATTTCGTGAAAACTTTGATCAGTTTTCTGTCGAATTTTAGATAAATTTCAGTGAGCTTTATGTATTCTCCTTGCTGTTCAATTCCTGCTTTGTGTCGATCGAATTCATGTATCTAATGCTAAGTTTTTGTAATAATTTTGAGGCCGCCGCGTATATACTATATTACAAAAGGTGAATTAACACGTATCTCCAGATTACTGTGTTAATCGCCTTGTAGAAAGTGGAAGGTCCTAAAAATACATTCTTTGTGTGAGCGTGTGTGCTCACAGTGTGTGTTCGATCTTCGATTTCAGCGTGTAACATATAGGCTAGTGGTATACGGTGAATGCATATATCATATCACGCCTTCATTTGTGCTAGATAACTTTGCAAACAAACATAACACAGGCAGTAATATGACGAAACTTGGCGCAGCACTACTGGACTGTTTATCAGCGCATCGGTAGCATGATACTTTGAGTTCCGAAAGCCGTTGGCAAACCACGCCTTGGCAAGTCCATGCATGCGATAACACAAGCGGCTGAACAAAATACTGTGATGGCTGACGTTTGCACACGACATCGAGTTTCAACATTACGTATTTATGTCTGTCTTGCTGAAATTGAACTGTTTTCGCACATGCATTTGCATTGAATTTTCACACAACTTATTTGTTTTCGATAAGAGTCTTATATTATTAGTATATAATCATTAACAAGATTATGAATATCTGATAAATAGATTTTGAAAGCAACATGTTGCAGCTTAACATAAAAGTGTTAGCTTTAAGAAATTTAGTGCCGCGTTATATATTCGAAGAATATCCTCGGTCTGTACGTAAGAATATTGCAACATACCTAAACTATCTAAAAGTGGTTTAACTTTACTCGCAAGACGTGCTTGTTATATGCGCGCGTACATTATGCACAAAAGCCCTCAGGTCCAGCCAGACGCACATTATTACAGCGAACAGATCATCACACATAGCACATGCGTTCTGACAAATTTTACATGCAGTGACAGTAAAATGACGAAACCTGTCACAACAATGTTTTCTAGATTATTATTTATCAGCACTTTAGAACCTGAACAAAGTGAATATTATGTAGAAGCATTACCTACAAAACCATTCGGTAGCAAGAATGGTGGCATTTCGCTGCGACAAAATCTTCGCAGTTGACGCTGGTTTTGCGCAAATGTGCGGCTTTAGTACCTGCCGCTAAAATGGTGTTTTGAGTGCAATAGCATTTATAATCAGTTTTTACAAAACGGTTATTCGTTTTTAACTTACGTGAAACTTAATTTGAAAGCAAGATGAAATCACGAAAACACATTGCAGTTTGACCTGTTATGTATGTAAAAGTCTTGCTTTAAATACTTTTTCTGCCGCGTTTTATATTCGAAGAATATCCTCAGCCTTACAGCATGTCACAACGAATTCTATCCAAAACTAATTTATCTCTACTCGCAAAACGTGCTTGTTAACTTTTCTGTATTTTTCAACAACACCAATCAATAGATACCACCTGAGAAGAATAATGCATGTATATATGCTTCTGAAATGGTTTCGGCCGGATACGGCCTACATAGCAGTGAGTGACACGACCAGTTAAGGGCCTATTGACATGAAGGCGCATTTTGCTCCATGGCGTACGCCATGGCGCACGAGCGGGCGCACACGCACACTTGCATACTGCATTGTGTGAAATAATGCAGCAGGCAGGCAGTGTGAAAATGTATCACTGCTATGTAGGCCGAATCTCCTTTAGGCCAAAATCAGTTCAGAAGCATACATACATGCATTATTCTTCTCAGGTGGTATCTATTGATTGGTGTTGTTGAAAAATACAGAAAAGTTAAAAATTATTACGAAAACTTAGCATTAGATACATGAATTCGATCGACACAAAGCAGGAATTGAACTGCAAGGAGAATACATAAAGCTTACTGAAATTTATCTAAAATTCGACAGAATACTGATCAAAGTTTTCACGAAATGTAACTAAAAGATACAAACTGTGAGAATTTATACAAATAAAATTTGACGGAACAGAGCCAAAATATTGGTTGATTATGTGCAGAAATGAGATTGAAGTTTAGTGTTAGAAAATTTAAATTCGTATGATAAAGTGCATTGCTTTAATTTTGAGTACGATTACAGTTCCCTACCAGTGACTAATTATGCATCAAAAACTTTTTCGGCCTACCGGTGATTCGGCCTTGCTGTAATAGTTGAAGTTGTATCAAAGGTTTGCCTATTTGATTGCGGTGATGTGTTTTGCCAACCGGGGCCGGGGTGTGCGTAGGCTGGGGCTGGGGCCAGGGCTGGAGCTGGAAATTACCCAGTTGGTGCTGGGGCTGGGGCCGGATTTTACCCAGTTGGGGCTGGGGCTGAATTTTACCCATTTGGGGCTGGGGCTGGATTTTACCCAGTTGGAGCTGGGGCTGGATTTTACCCAGTTGGAGCTGGGGCTGGATTTTACCCATTTGGGGCTGGGGCTGGATTTTACCCAGACCCTATTTTTGCGATTATCTTAACTTATTTGACAAATCGACAAACTTTATAATTTTTTTTAACTGTGTGGACTAAAATTATAGCTCATTTAGAGTTTAAATGGTACTAGCACCCATAACGTTGAATCAAAACCGAACTTTTAGAAATTAGAATGGTAAAATTAGACGCTACATCTCGTATGTACACGTGTGACTGTTAAAAAATTATAGGCGCGAGTTATAAAAATTCAGACTGAAATGAGTACTGAAATTATTATTACTCATAACTCAGCACCAGCACTTTCCGGCATCATGGCGAAGTGGTTTATAGCACTCTGGACTTCGATCCAGGGATCCGAGTTTAAGTCTTGGTGATTCTTAATTTTTTCAAATGTGTAAGTTTTTTTGGGTGTTTTCGACTCTAAAAAGTGGTCATAGTTTACCATAAACGCTTGCAAGCAACTCAGCAGTAAATGTGTACAAAAATTAATATTTACAAATCATTTTATCCGCAAATACTGGCCGCGTTTAATATTTCCTCTGGAATATTGACACTCAGCCCTCGCAATTTAACCAGTTCTTACTCAGCAGAAGAACTTGTTAATGTTTGTCTTTTGCTTTTGTTGGCCTAAAGCCCGGTTCATACTCGTCCTTAAGGACTGTCCCTGTCCTTAAGGTTTGTCCCTGTCCTTATAAAAGATTAATTCATACTTCCGAAGTGTCCTTTTCCTTTTCCCTGTCCCTAAGCTGCGATTGATTCATACTTGTCCCTAAGCAGCTTAGGGAATGTCCTTAAGCAGCCATAAGGACTGTCCCTATGTCCCTAAGCAATGTTGAGCAATGTTCTACTTTTTCCCTGTCCCTAAGCAACTCGGCCAATCAAAATACGGCAGTGACTACATGTGACACGAAGAACAGCCAATCACAGACGAACTCGACTACTAGTGAAAGAATGTCGTGGGCTTGTGTTGCGGTAATTATTCCATCGTTATTTTTGGGTTATTTAACACATTTTTGCGTGAAAAATACTTGGTTTTCAATTTTTATACCAACCTCAAATATACTAAAAGTTTATAAAGATGTTTTAGAGTTCAAATTTACATGACCTGGTAGTCAAGTGGTTAAGATTTTTGCTCCTCAAACTATGTATCAGAGTTCGAATCCCATGTTCGAAATTTTGTCTTTTCTTTTTTTTCAGCTTACAAATGGGTTTGATAACTTTTTCAAGGTACTTTAAACAAAACGCATTTTATCCAATGACGTTTGAGCATTAGTTCATGTGAGAAAGGGTTCATGTCCTCAAGGAGTATGAATCAATCACCTCTAAGGACAGGGACAAGGACATTCCCTATAGACCTTAGGGACATTTCTTAAGGACAGGGACAAAGCATGAAGACACAGGGACAAGGACACCTAGGGACAGGGACAAGGACAACGCTTAGGGACAGGGACAACGCTTAGGGACGAGTATGAACCAGGCTTTAGCCTATCAAATCAACGCGATGCTTTTTGCAAATTTGATCGTTGCGTTTTATTGATATCTTTTTGTTTTTTCGTTTGAAAGATACATGCAGACTAGAAATTGATTTAATAAGCACTTTAATCAAAAGACGCAGCTCATGACTTTTGAATTAGAATGGTGTTATCAAGAGTACATAATAGTGTCTCACTCTTTATAGAAGAAGAGTGAGACACTCCTTTCTGCCTGTGTTATAGCGCGGGCAGATGCGCTCGTCATTTCCAGCCCACATGTTGCCGTTTTATGCAACATGTGGGTAGCCAATCAGAAGCCACCTTTGCTTCTGATTGGCTGGACGCCTGTGCACGTGCTCCAATCAGCACGCAGGCGGCCTCACGTGCTCCAATCAGCACACTGACCGCCATTACAGCCATTTCATTGTTAAATTTTGCCATGATCGGTCGAGTTGGGTTTTTTTTGTTCAGAATCGTACTTTGCTTACATTTTTATCCCCGTTTTTAGGAATTATTGCTAGTATGTGCTGAATATGTTGTTAACTGGTAAGTTAAATGTTTTTGACAATTTTCAGGCAATAGCACGTGAGGCCGCCCGCGTGCTGATTGGAGGACGTGCTCAGGTGTCCAGCCAATCAGAAGCAAAGGTCGCTTCTGATTGGCTACCCACATGTTGCATAAAACGGCAACATGTGGGCTGGAAATGACGAGCGCATCTGCCTGCGCTATAACACAGGCAGAAAGGAGAGTGTCTCACTCTTCTTCTATAAAGAGTGAGACACTATTATGTACTCTTGGTGTTATGATACATCATTTTTTAACGTTTGAGAGACTTTTAGCTTGTTTTTACACAAATTGTTGTAGGATAAAAACACCTTTTTGCATACTTTTGCTGAAAAAAATTACGTCAATCTTTTCCACAGTTTGACAGTTTAACAGTTTAACACAGTTAAAATAATTCTTTTAATTTTTTTCGGCTCACCCGCCAGGCACCACTCACCAGCCCCCCAATTACGCGGCCGGTCACTCGAAGACACATTGATGCATGAGCACAGATGTACATGGGGGGGTCTGGGGGGGCAAGCCCCCCGTCAGATTTGACCAGTCGGGACAGGACCCCTCTCTGAAACCCCAAAATCGCTTCAGATCGCCGTAAGATGCTTCAAAAATGACCAAAAAAACTAAAAAATCGCTAAAAATATAGTAATTTCGAAAAAATTTCCCATTTTTAGGCAAAAATTGGAAATTTTCGCGTTTTTGGGATATAGGGACAAGCCCCCCAAAATGTCGAAAATTTCGTGACAAGCCCCCCCCTAAAATGTCGAAAATTTCGGGACAAGCCCCCCCAAACCGAGACCCCGTGTACATACATGTATGTCCATGAGCGGACCACTGTACCTAATAGCAAAAACGTTGTCTATGTATATGTAGTTGGCCTTTAGTTTATAATTGGACCTAAATACCATTTGAGCTACTGGGACAGTGCTGAGTTGTCAGTAATGCCTTATTTATCTCAGTATGTCTGTCCAGCTGTCCTATCATACCCTACCAAAGTGTGGTAAAATAGTTTTCTCAATCGACTATATTACAGAGCGCAAAAGTACAAAAACACACTTGACTCTTTATTTTCTGCACAACATATTACAATAAAATAAATATGAATAAAATTACAATTACAGCGAATCAAGTGCATGACTTGATTGTTAGGGTCGATTCATACTTACAGCCGTATGTCCGTTCAACCGGCAAAATTACGACTTACTAACGCCACTAAAAGCGTATTAGATCCCTTTGTGGCGTAATTTACTAATTTAACAAGTAACTTTTGTGCGTATTTCGTGATTGTGCCAGCTGAACGGACGCATAGCGTAAGTATGAATCGAGCCTTAGGTTAATTAACCGGAGCTTGAGTCATCTTGGAGGCTATTAAAGCGCAGTTCATACTGGTCCTTAAGGACGAAGGAACATGGACAAGGACAAATTTCGGTCAGTTGCTGTGAAAAATTGACAAATGCGTTTGGATTGATTGTTTGCATACGGTCTCGAAGTGACCTCGACTAGTACCTTAAGGGCTTAAGGACAAGTATGAACCAGTCTTAACTCTGAGACTTGAACAAGACCGAGCAAAGGTCAGAGTGTTGTCTGGGCCAGACATGAATAATTGTCGCCCGGAGGAACAGAGGGATGCACGAGAGATGATTTTCGTCGAAAACTAGCGGCCGAAATCGTCGGTTTCGCGAGAAGGACTCGCCATACTCGCGAACCATCAGTCCGTGAATATAGCGCAGATATTGTCCGTGCAACACTGGCAGGTCACCAGTAGAGCTGGGGTCGGACGGGCCTGTCTCCCTGTCCCCCACACAACTGCCGTAGCCCGGAGAACAAACCACAATCACGTGTCGCGCCTGAAAAACAATACAGAGGATCATACATGTATGAGCGGGGATTGGGGAACTCCCCCCTCAAAATCGAGGGCCCGGGGGGGAGGGTCCCGAAAATTCGGGATAAATCTATTATTATAAAAATGCCCTTTCACCAAGGGCAGCAGTGTGGGTAGAATAGGAAAGTTGGCTGATCTATAGCGGAAAAATGCTAATAAGCTTATTAAACAGTCGGGACAAGTTTTGCAGCAGAATAGGGAAACTCAGCTTGCTAAATGAAGCGGACAAGAGTTGCGTCAGAATAGCAGTCGCCCTGCGACACGTTAGTGCTTTCTGCACCCTATTCGCGCGAATAATTAGGAAAAACATTTTGGACGCTTACTAGCACTTACGACTAAGGTCAGGTGCGTAGATTATATTTATAAAGTATTTATATTCTACAGATATGTACAGGTATTTCATTTAAATTTCTCCATGCGCAATCTATTTTCGTTTTGTATAGACATCTTTACCAAAAATTACAAATGAGTAACGGCGTATTCCAACTTAACATTGTAACGTAATTGTCAAAATAACGTTATAATCGCGTTCAGCATCTCAAATCAACTATTTTGACCGTTTCTCAACAAAACTGACAAAATTCAAAAATTTGGTCAAATTGACCATTCGGGCACTTTGCCAGGGTGCCAAAGTGAACCAGTACACAACAAGTAGACCAAACAATATCATGGGATACCCTTGCGCCTATATATAGAGCTACAATAGAAATAAACAACGAGCGGCTATCCATAAAAGCGTTATACAGTGATAAAGTCATGAAAAAACATGTTTTCAAGGGTGTCAGAGGGGGGTACACCAGTTCTGGCCACTAGGTAAATCTGGCACCAAAATTAATAGCACGTTGCAATGCCCAGTATAGGGGTTTATATTCGCATACGAAATGACAGACCTCTATGTATAACCGTTTTGGCTGCACTGCCCGTAGGTAGACTACCCCCCTAATACACGTAAATTACCTTTCGAGCCCCCTACCTAGTGCTATAGTGGCACGATCGATTCCAAAATAGCAGATGCACTACAGCCCCACTACAGTACCATGCATGCAAAAGATCAGACGTGGGCTGTTTGCGTGACTTCTCAAAAATCGGCGCCATTGAATTCTTGACTTTGCCATTTTTCGAGGCCCAAAAAAGGGGTTTCCCCCCTCTCAGCAGAGCCAAAACGGCATAAGCCTAGAACACCATTTTGCTAATGCCTCTATTCCCAACCAGATTGAATATAAATAGCACAAAAAAGTGCCCCGCCAATGTGTAATTCTTGAGATTTGCGACCGGGAAAAAAAAGACGGAAAAATCCGAGTTTGCGGGAGACGATTTTTCATATCTCGGGCAATACCCAACCGATTTGCCTGAAATTTGGCCAGCATGTAGCCGTCCCCCAGGCAAGTACACACACCAAATTAAAATAGATTTGCTTGCATAAATTTTCAGTTATTAAAAAAAATTCATTTTAAAATCTCGCAATATGGTGTGTGGGTCCTATTCTAGGGTTTGGCGCTATCGCGTCAACCCTGATATACTAGAAATTGCACTTTTTTTGAAAAGAATTTTACAAAGTTTTGCTAAATTTAGAGGATTTTTAGTCGATCAGGGGGTGAGGGTCTCCAAAGTTTGGCTGGAGAGCCCCTCAAAAAAATTAGACCCCGTTACATGTACGCAGAGGACATTGCCACAACAAAACTGACCATATTTTTTGACAACAAAATCATAGTAACTGAAATTATTGTGCATGTGCTTCTGCAATCAGTGTGAGCGTGAACCCGGCCTTCAAAAAATAAACTTATAACCTAATTTATATACATACTTCTACATTAACTATAACCTGACGCCTTTTCAATTTTTAGAATTGCAACTCAAAATACGACACATCATCAAAGTTGGCAAGTCTCGGGTTTGCAACCGAGACCGAGACCAGGCAACCGAGATCACCCAAACGTGACCTACGAGACCGAGACCAGCCTTTGGGGGACCTTTTAAAAAATTGAGACACTTTGAAACGTGGAAAATTAAGTTACAAAAAGTGACCATTAGGTTAGGTTGTGTTGTATGAGTGTATGACTTGTAAAGTTGCGAGAAACTTAACAACAGCGTAAGTTACAATTTGTAACGACCGGATGCATGAGAGTAGGTGATTGACGGTGGCAATTAGGATGGATTATTTTCCTGCTATTCTGTCAACTTTTGGTTATTTTGAAAAGTTTCGCACACTTCTTCGCATGCCACAGGGCGTTTTATAGTGCATAGCATTTGCATACATACACTGGCACTATTTGGTAACATCATGGTTGATTTTGCCAGAAATAGGGCCAGTTTTCAGCAGTTTTTAGCTATGTTTTCGCTCATTTGTGAAGCATTTTACAGCGATCAGAGGAACATTTTAGTTTTTGGGCAACTATTCTTTAGCAACAAGGAGGGGGCTTGTCCCGATGGGTCAAGTCTGAGGAGGGCTTGTCCGAGTTCCTCAAATATCTGGGGGGGGGGGGGCTTACCCTTTCCCCAGACCCGGCCCATGTACATCAAGCAGACTGCTGTCCTCTGTGTCTACCTTGGTGAATGCCTGCTGCAGCGTGGTCCAGACGTCGTCCTGCAGCGACTGTCCAATGACCTGGTCCAGGCTGCGAAGGAGACAGCCGTACTTGGCGCCCAGCTGGCTCACATTGTGCTGCAGCCATTTCACCTGCTTCACGTGTCCGGGCGAGTCGGGGTAAGACAGCAGCAGGCACTCCCAGGCCCCGCCTGCAAAAAAAAACAGTAACCATTATATACTCTCATTCCTTTGAAATAATGCCTATATTGATAGTAAAAAGTACAAAAATTCTAATTTTGACACTGTTCCCACGGGCCGATCTCTACTTTTGAGTCACCATCATTTTCTCCTCGTGAATCGGGAGTCACCATTTTTGCTTTGTGAGCCACCAAGTTTGCCGTCTTGAGCTACGTTCAGAACATTCTGGGGGGTATGATTGCCATCCCCCCACGCCCCACACCCATGTTCGTTTGTAATCTTAAAAAGATATTAAGAACGATCCCCCCAATCTCTATAGGACTTTTTTTATTCCAAAGTCCGCAGCCTGCAGCTTACCATGACTGAGCTGAGTGTCCAGGAGCGAGTTGGACACGCTGAGACTCGGTAAGGGAAGACTGGCCTCAGACCTCCAGCTAGGTCCGGGCTGCTGGCTATCTGGGCCGCTGCTGGACACCTTCAGCTTCATCTGGACCGTTGCCTTGGCAACCGTTGGCTGCTCGCTGCTCCCGTTGATCAGCGCACTGCCCAGCGGAGAGGTGGCAGCACTGGCGCCGCCGCGACTGAAGCCAGAGTCCTGCGTAGACAGCTCGGAGCCAGGGGCGGCGGAAGGGCAGTTTGTTGCTTCCTTGCCACTCCTAGCTACCGCAGCGGCTGCAGAACTGTTGCAAACAAAGGACTGGCGCTCAGCAAGCAGCAGTTTGAAATCTAAAAACAACAACTAAAATATATAAAATGACCCAATGCTAGTCTAACTGTAAGAGTCGATTCATACTTACTGCCGTATGTCCGTTCAGCCTGCAGAATGACGTCACTAGCAGCCTAGTGCAGTGGATCAGCCAGCGCCTGTGATATTATTATTTCGTCAATTTGTCGGCAGAACGGCCATACGGCTGTAAGTATTAATCAGACCTAAGCTGTACAGTCTTTTTGTGGTTCGAATATACGATCGAACTATGTGATCAAAACCTGTTATCACCGTTAACAAGATAAGTTTATCTTATTTGCAGCAAACTTGGCTTATCTTTAACAAGCTAAATAGCATTTTTTCGCTTCCGAACGCTTACTATTTCCTATTCTACCAAAATCTCAAAGGAATGCCCGGCTTCTATATGTAATAAATAGCCTGTTTAGCTCGATTGCATTATAATGCTGAATGAAAGATTACTCAAACACTTCGAAAACTCTGTGGAAGGCACTGGGTTTGGTAGACAAAAAGTTGATGAGAAAACTTTTTGACGTCTTTATTTAATATAAAAAACAACCGACAAGAAAAGGCCAGTTTGCGGCCTGTCAAAAAGACACACATAAAACATGAATACAATTCATACGTCTAATATCATAAAACGTTTAGATCATAGATTATCCTTTGCGTGAAACATTACTTGAACAAGTTTAGTTATATACGCGGTCAGAAACTCAAAAATGTCAATTAACTAAATAAATCACTAATACAGACTTTCTTCATTATAAACTGCTAATGTATATGCTTAACTTATTTCGTTCACAAAATCATCTCAACGTATGCTAAACTGTTTGTTACCATATCTTGGTCATTTTGTGAGTTGAAAACTTGCGAGCTTTTGCTCAGAAATTGACACAGTTTCTCATGCTGTTATTATTGCGTAGCCAAGGAAGGATGGGGCATTCAACATCAACCCGAAATTTTTTCGACTGAAATTATACATAAGGCCCCCCTTTTGTTTTTTATAATATGTTCCGACCGGAAAAATACCAAAAAGTACCCAAAGGTCCCCCCTTTGGGAATTCCGCGGCGGTGCAATCGGAGAGAGTAGGCGTGGTTTAATAATGTTCGCAGGTTTACAATCCATATTACATAAAAAACTTCAACTACCATGAAAAACTAACAGCAAACATAGTTATTAAGTCACGTACGCACATACATAACACAGCCAACGAAGCTGATATTAGGGGCTTGAAAATTCAAATTTGCTCCAGTAAAATGCTTAATGTATTTGCAGTAAAATGCTTCAGAAATGCTAAAAAAGCAAAAAATTGCTATGTCAAAATTTTGGTAATTTCAATTTTCTCATTTTTATGCAAAAGTTTGAATTTTTTCCGTTTTTAAAAATTCAAGCCCCCCTAAATTTTCGAAAAATCCGAAACAAGCCGCCTCCCAGACTGAGACCCCCTGTATATACATATGCTGAGAATAGCATGTTTGGTCAGTGGACAAGAACAGCCTCGCTTTATATGCCCTTGGGCCATCTTGAGACTATATACGACCCCCCTTTGGTTTGCTGACCGTCGAGGGCCGACTGCAGCTGAATGATGACGTCCAGTCGTTGCAGCTGATCGCGAATGATGCGCAACAGATCTAGCAGGGGCAAGTCGCGGTGGTAGTAGAGCACATGGCACGTGGGGCTTTCCGGGTAACGAAGACGCTCGTGCAGAAGCTACAAGCAAAACATGTTGAATTGTCGAAGCCTGTGGGCGCAGGGAAATGGAAATCATACATGTATATATCAGCAGAAAAATGTTGGCTACTTCCCCACCCTTGGCAGGATCAGAAGTCTGCTAGTTTGCAATCCCCATCCCGCAAGACCGACGCAATTTTTATATACCTTTTTCTGACAAAAAATAGCTACTTTGACATTGAGAATTTCTAACTGAAAATTACAGTGAAAATAGCTTACATTTTAGTGCTCATTTTTTAAAGTGCCGAGTGCCAAAATATATACGTACTTATACTTTTCACCCTTGGCCAGATCGCCCCTTTCTTTTTCTCCGAGGACCATATTTTGGGGCGTCTTCCCTTGCCACTGGCGCCACCACCAACTATATACGCGTACGGGAAATAATATACACTCCTCTCCAGTTCAATTTTCAGAGGTTCAGCTCCCCTCCTCCAAAAAATATACGCAGCTGTGGCGCATCCCGGGCATATATACATGTACACGGGGTCTCGGTCTGGGTAAAAACTGTTTCGGATCTTTCGAAATTCGGGGGGGGAGCCTTATCCTTACGTTTTGGGGGCTTGAACTGACAATATTATAGTCAGAGGGGGTAAAAAAAAATACGATCGAAAACATGGGGTAAAAAAATACACCCCCTCCAAGAAAAAGCCCAACAGGTATATGCCTGTTGAAACATACAAAGGAAGCACTAGTAATTCTACATTACTTAAAAGTATTACCTAGTCATGATCTGTCTTCAGGTTAAAATATGAAGCTGACAAAATCATGCACCCAAAATATGGCTAATTTTACAAGACAAAATTTTCACAAGCTTCTCTTGTCGCGGGGTCTAGCTGTTTTCCGACACTAACTGCGCATATGGCATAGTCAACTACCCTTCTTTGAAACTGTGAATGGTTCTTCCCTATTGGCACTGGTTGGCGCCTACGGGAGCCATATTTTTTACCCCCCATTTTTTGACGATTTGTGGGGAAAAATACGGATACTTTTTGCCTTGATGTTGTGTTTTTAAACCAAAACAACTTTATTTGCTTAAAAAAGTAAGTACAGGAAGTAGCGATCGACCGGAGGCTGCGGCTCCGGCTCCGGCCGGATTTGAGCCTCCGGCTCCGGCAAAAAAAGTGCCGGAGCCGGAGAATTTTCAATGTTCAAACTTTGGCCAAAAGTTCAAAATTTTGAGAAAAAATCGCAAGATTAACGAAGCGGTTAGTCGATTACAGTACTTATATTACTGCCAGTTGTAATGACTACCCCTCTGAGATGACTACCACTCTCTAGCAATGTGTATTTTTACGTCTCCAATTGACTCAACTCGGCCTAAAAATCACACTCACGCTGCCGCCCCCAGACCCATATAAGCTTGTAACTATGTGACTTAGTCATTTGAACTTGAGTTTTAGCTCTGATGTTTTCGGCCGGTCAAATATGTTTGCTTGTGCATGTGCTGTTATTTCGCAAATTTTCACCCATTACAAAAAATCGAAAAGTCATTCCCCCTAAAGATTTTTTCCTGGTTACAACGTGACTGATATACGCCTAAATTACAGGGGTCGGGGGGGGCGGGCGGTAGTCCCCGGAAGATTTTTTCCTGGTTACAACGTGACTGATATATGCCTAAATTACAGGGGTCGGGGGGGGGCGGACATTTACGGCGTCGTATCTTCTACAAGGTGCAATCTTTTCCAAATTTGTCTATTTTTTTGGGTGTATATATTCTTATATACGTATATATATTCTTGACAATTTTGCAAGGTTTGACTAAAACGGGGAGGTTCAGACGGACACCCTGAAGGCCTGAACAACCAGCTCCCTCTGACTCCTGACACCTGCCCTTGGCACCGCAGTCAAAATGCCATACTGGTCAATTTGACTAAATTTTTGACTTTTTATCAATGTTGATGAAAATTTTTTGTGAGATCACCCAAAACCGGGACCAGTCAGTGGCCAACTTCTGGTGGTATGAGTGTGTAAAGACATATGTATAGAAACGGGGCGTGACTGTTGAAAAAAATTGAAAATTTTTTCACAATTGTCAACATTTTTTACTAATTAAAATTTTTTTGTAAAACACTGCCTCCGGCTCCGGCTCCGGCATTTTGTATCCGGCTCCGGCTCCGGCAATTTGTATCCGGCTCCGGCTCCGGCAATTTTACCTCCGGTCGTTCGCTAACAGGAAGGTGCTACGGCCTTCAAGTGTACTACGACCACCGACTGCTAGCAGAGCGGTTCCAGCTACACAACGGTGTTCAAATGATGAGGTCAGCTACATCAATACACATACAGACGCCAATATGCCTAAGTTGCGAAACTGATGATAATATAGGTTATTCACTCTTTAAAATACTAAATCTAAGAACAATTTGTGGTACAAAAATAATTAATTGAATATTGACAGCAATGAAGGGAATGTTAACTAATTTGAGACTACATTTATGTATGCAAAAACAATCAAGTAGGGCGCCGCCACAAAATTTAGCGTTCCGCGGTACAATGTTTGCGTCAAATTATTCAGTTTACCGCAAAACAATAATACGTAAACGCAAAAAATTTTGAAAAAATTTTTTCAACAAGAGTGTAGTGTAAAAAGTATATAGCTGTGGTGTTATTGGGCTTCAACTCCAGTGGCCTTTTCTTTTATGTGCGAGTTTAATTAAAAAATTGAGTAAGTTTGAGATGAGTTTTATAACGGTTGAAGCATTTTGGTCTGCGTTCCTTGGATGGGGCAGAATCGACCCGTATTTTTTCCCCGCGACCTGGGGTTTTTTCGCAAAAACGTTCGCAATTGCGAAAAAAAATTGGTGATTGCGAAAAATTTTCAAACATTTTCGCAAAATTGCGAAAAAATTTTGACGCAGTGGAGTTGAACTCGTAAGGTCTATGCGCTGATTTTTGTGGTTTAGTCGGAAAACATTTCCGATACGGCCTAAAAATTGAAAACTTCTCCGACTTTTTGTGATCCCTTAGGCCCGGCCTAGTGCAACTTTGTGGCTTGAGGTTTCTAGTGACTGTAAATGGGACATATTTTCTTTCATGTATCATCACACCTCACACCGACTGCATGTAACACTAATAGACAGTATAATAGGGGTCGGAGGTGACATAATTGAGAAACATTTCAAAATGTTAGCCTTTTCAGGCCTGATTTGGTCATTGGCAGGGTCTTCTGAAACTACTTTACGGCTTAGCATCGATTGTGAAAAATTACACAAAATTCTCCGTAAATTTAAGTAAAAATGTCAAAATCGTTGTTTTTTCGCCAAAAAGAGTAAAAATTGCGTCAGTCTTCATCCTGTATAGGCGGAATACTGTTTTATTAATATTTAAGGGGGTAATTGCGTTTTTAGGTGTTTTTTTAAAAAGCCATAGCTCAGCGTTTACAAATTCAAATCACAAGCGGTCTTTTGCATTAGGTAGAACAATATCATTCCTAAATGTATGCCATGTATTGAAATTTAACCTGTGATTTTGTTTCCAGTATAAGCGACTAAAGAAAGCTCCTTTCCAAAATGTTACAATTTTTTACAAAAAGTTTGCGCCACAGCTCTGAATCATACGATTACCTGTTGGGGCTAAAAGTTGGTAAGGTTTTTGACATGTTTAAAATCCCCAGGCATGTCCCCCACTTTTTTAATAACTAGTCAATTTACTGAGAAAATAGCTGAAAAGCAAACGCACCGAAAATTTAAGATATTTTCTTGTAATTAAAACCCTCTAAAAATGTCCACAGGTGAAATTTCAAAAAAGTGAGAGACATGCCTGGGGATTTTGACCTTTACAGTGCTGTCCCAAAAATTTATGCTCAGGCGTCACTTATAACTTGAGTACTGGTGGCGCAAAGTTTACATAGAAATCACAAAAACCTCGAAAACGCAACTACCACCTTAAATGCAAAGTCTACTCCATTACGTAACAAAAGCAAGTCTGCGAAAAAAAATTGATTTTGCGAAAAAAATTTCAAGCTTTTCGCAAAATTGCGATAATTTGCCAGCAAAAAAAACCCAGCCCGCGACATTATTTTTCCCCCAATATATATTATATATATATATATATATATATATATATATATATATATATATATATATATATATATATATATATATATATATATATATATATTATATATATATATATATATATATATGGGAATTTTTAGCAAAATTAGGATATTTTTAGCTATTTGGCCTCAAAAAACTGTAAAATGCATAAAACATGGCAATTTTTTAGTTTCCTGGCACCTTTCATCAGCATCAGGATGGTGGCTTGTCCCGATAGGTCAAATCTGCGGGATGGCTCGACCCGGGATCTAGAATCTAGGGGGTGGGGGCCGGGAGTTGCCCCCATGTACATCTGTGGTCCCGGGGTATATAACCAGCAGCCACTCTCTGACCTGAATCTCGTCCTTGTCCATTCCCAGCCTGAATGCCAAGTCTTGCCAGTTGCAGACCAAGCCCGCGTCCCCCGGGCCCCCTCCCACGTCCAGCCGCAAAGCCAGTTCTCGCTCCAGCGCAGGACTCATGTCCCCCACCCGAACCCCTTCCAGGCCGGGGGGCAGGGCTATGGGCGCGGCCCCCCAGTCTGACCTCTCTCCTCCCACCGCCCCCTCACCCCGTTCACTGTTTTCCGCATCGCCATTCTGAACGTCCGTAAAACCGTCTAATGCGTCTGTGTCCAAATTGATGGACAGCTGAAAACAACAGTTTAATTTTTAAGTTTTTTCACGGCTGATGAACAACGACATCAAAAAACAGCAACTGTTTAAAATTTTTGCCTAAAAGCGTGCTGCCGCCCCCACACTACTACTGATTTATTTTTCGCAAATTCACACGATTTTCAATGCAAAGCATATTAAGGTTAACAAACGTAGACAGAAGATGCCGTTGTATATAATGGATAGAAAAAAATGGAATTTTCATTGCAAATTTGGTCAATAAAAGAAGTGCCAGAAAATTTGCAGTCAGCTCGAACTGGATGTGCTTTTATAACAAAATGTGTGTTAAAACGCAGCAAAAACCGTCCGGCATAGGACAATACTATGTTGATTTTTCAAAATAAAATTTGAAACAAAACAAAAACTGAGTTGGCCCAAAACTTTTGTCAACTAGGCCAAAAATAACGCTAGTGAGACCAGATGGACTGAACTTTTATGCCAAAAAAAACTTGGCATTTGCTTCAAAAATCACTTACATTTGTTTGCAAAGCATCCAGTTCTAATGAATGTGTTTTTGCGTTGCCGGTTTCTTGGTGTCTTGAGTGAAAAACTGAGCTTTCAGCCGTGGAACACGCCGCCGCAGCTGTTTCTGTTTGCAAATCATCTGGTGGATCCATTTGGTCGGTTGAGTCCACCATTATTTTATATACAAAGCTGAAAGAGCAAAGTCAAAATAAAGAACTACAATGTCAAACCAGTCAAAACGGTGCAGGTTCGGCGGGGGGGAGGAATTCAAACACACATTTTTTCAATGTAAAAACACGTTTTTATAGGTTTTCGGACGCGCTGTGTTCATTTTTAGCCCTTTCCACAGTGGCGGATCCAGGGGGGGGGCCCACGGGCCCCGGGCCCCCCCCTTTGGCTCTGGGGCCCCCCCCTTTGCCAAAGAGGGCCCATAGAAAAAAATTTCCGATACCTCTCCAATTGACCGAATTTGGCCTAAAAATCAAAAATTTCCCCAATTTTTTTTCTAGGGGCTGCCGCCCCCAGACCCCTGCAATCCTGTGCTCCATATTTTTTGCCTTTGTGTTCTATTAAAGCCTGTTTATGTGTATATGGGTGCATTGTACACTATTTATTTGCTTAATACACTGTTTAATGTATCCTTTTAGATGTCTTATCGCAGCAAAAATGACATTTTTAATGATTTTGCAAAAATGATTTTACAACAACTGTTGCTTAGAAATGCTGTTTCATTGGAAATGTTATTTCAAAACTCCAAAAAAGGTCCAACCTCTGGGGCTGGGGGCAGCCGCCCCCATTCCCCTGCAAGCAACCACTCGTCCACTCTGATTTTTACAAAAGTGTCGCTTAGAATTGCTTCTTGAATGGAAATTTTATTTCAAAATTCCAAAAAAGCTCCAGCTTCTGGGGGCTGCCGCCCCCAGACCCCTGCAACCACTTTGATTTTTTACAATAAGTATTGCTTAGAATTGCTTTGTCAATGCAAATTTTATTTTAAAATTCCAAAAAAGCTCCAGCTTCTGGGGGCTGCCGCCCCCAGACCCCTGCAGCCACTTTGATTTTTTACAATAAGTATTGCTTAGAATTGCTTTGTCAATGCAAATTTTATTTTAAAATTCTAAAAAAGCTCCAGCTTTTGGGGGCTGCCGCCCCCAGACCCCTGCAATTGCTATGACTTTAGGACGTGTTGCTCTTTTTCAGTGCAAATTCACCGTCTAAATTCTACAAAGCTAAACCCCTGCAGACTGGCGCGCCCTGTTAGTTTGCTACATTGTGTGCGCGTTTCACCCCCCCCCCCCCCCCGCTTCCCCCGGTCGTCGACCATCAGTTACAGCCCCTTACTTCGCGAAGTCCTGGATACGCTACTGCTATGCAATGTGTAAAATAACACATAAAACATAACAATCGACACTACTAAAAAACGCCTCGCAAAAATTTTTTCACGCTCGCTACCCCCCCCCCCCGGTCGACACCCAAGGTGGGGCCCCCCCCTTTGAGAATTCCTGGATCCGCGCCTGCCTTTCCAAGCGAAAAAACGTGGATTTATATATTGGTTTTCGAAAAAAAAATCAAATTTTGTCGAAAATCATTATTTTTCGACATTCTGGGGCTAATTTTCGAAAATTTTCACCAATACAGTCGTAATATCAGTCTAATTGTCTAAAGTTGATCGTCATAACGTAACTTATAAAAATATATTTAAGGTGGCACTCCTGAAATGTGGGTTTTGGCCATTATTTTGAAAACGCGCAAAAATAAACATACATCGTAAGAACAAAAGTTGATCAGAAGTGAATTTCCTTCAATTTGATGTACATCACATAAAAAAATTTTTGAAGATTTTTGAGCAAATTTCGTCAAGAAAAATAGATTTTCACGGAAATGCCTTCACAAGCCAGTGCATTTACACGTATGTAATGAATTTGAAAGGCTGAAAAACACTAGCAGTTGTGTTTTACTGAAACGTAATTAAAAATTTTTGGTGTTTTATTGAGTGCGGAGAGAACTTTTTCGAGAACTAACGCAATACTTTCTGCATGAGACAGAAATATAGTGCGTGTGAATACAAACGCAAATTTTCGGCTTGCGATTTTGAAAAATTGGCTCAACGAAAAAAGTTGAAATTTGGCACATAAAATGCACCTTGTCATTTTTTGAGCGGTTGCGTTTCTTTGTTTTGGCAAATCGATAGTATCTAAAAAATTTAGCCAAATTTATGTTTTTCAAAAATCGCGATTTTAGTGTTTTTTTATATATCAATCACACTTCATCAAAAATGACTTTTTGCGACCGCTTGATTACGTTAAAAAGGCCGAACAAAATGAGCTATTGATTGTTTTACAGCTACTTACTTGCGAAGAGAAATCGCAAGCCGAATTTTCATCTTATGTTTGGTCTACAGATTTTCGAATTTGTATCAATCAACTTCGATTTTTTGTATTTAGGCATACTT
>JASANF010004703.1:0-10542 GCA_030248245.1 Trissonchulus sp. WLG1_4 | reverse complement strand
TCATAACAGATTATCAATCACGCTACAAAACGATACCAAACAATAACGAATCACAGTTATTAATTACTAAATGATAACAATACAAAGTTAGGTAATCCTAAACTACTTTTTCAATAAACACGACGACGATTCCTGCTTAAATTCTATGGTAAACTTCACATTTCTTTAACTTCTAACAACTTCAGCTAATACTACTCCGAAATCAACTTCAAAAAACTTTCCAGAATGATTTAATTACTTGATGCTCTAGTATTTTGTAGGATTCACGTCTGACAGAACCAAAAAATTACTTAGTTATTAACCACCAAACTTCGCTAATTACTGCCTTTTTAGCTTCCAGCTAGCTTGCTAATATTCTTGCGCTAACGCTATGGTGCTTTGCCCATATATTGTTTACAAACAACTATCCGGCTAGCTTCTAGACTCTCAGGGGGGACTTCCAAATCACTGCTTAAAACTGGTTAATTACTCATTAATAAAACACGACCCTCAGACAATATGGACAAAATAATGATGCGGACTATTATTACGAATAATGGGACAACTATCATACCACAAACGGCTTCAATTAGATACAGGTAGCACAAGGGAAGGGGGACGGATAATTGTTGAGGACATTATTGCTTATTATTCGTACTTCCTTCTATGCTAAACTCGTTCCATCCTTCAGGAGCGAACTTAGGGCTTAAACAATTAATGATTAAATTAATCAGGGGCTCTCGTACGGTACATAGGGGGAACATTGGGGTTTTGGAAAATATGCAAAAGGGGCATTCCGCTTGAGAGCGTGGCCTCATCTGCGCCATGTCTGATCGTTAAACTACGATATCAAACCGAGCAAGTAGCTCACTTCTCGCGAGCTACAACCAAAAATTGATCAAAACCTGTATCAATTAGGGGGCTCGTTAACCCTGTTTTATTATATACGTACGTACATGACAGGACTTTAAGCCCCTTCTCTGAACGATGAAACAATGTCAGCTTATGGACAAGTAGAGTTCAAAGGCACTCAGGAATTAGACTCATTGTCGGGTATGGTCATGGGGGGGACAGACTCCTTTGGCTCAGCTGCGACTGGAAGTCATTTCATGGAAGTATGGAATGTACAGGATGTAGGTACAGACATACATACCTATATTCGGATGGTGAGACGGGCCAACACCCCGAGAAACCTGCCACGGCGCAAATGTTTCCCTCAACAATATCAGGAATGTAAAAAAATCAGGAACCCAACCGACGCTGGGACGAATGCGCGAAAATGCCTCGTTATGACCACCGTTTGGTCACTGCCAAAATGGCCACCCTCCCTGATACGAAACGAACTTGTTATTCTCCCCCACCCTATTTAGGATAAGTACTCGGACTCGGAGAAACACTAAATTTCGGAATGGTTCTATGCTCTAGAATTAGGAGAACGACGATTGTTCCTGGTAGATTTAAGAAGGAAGTATGAATGAAACAATCCTTCATGAACGAAGGGACACTAATAGGAACTGAGGAAGCATGGTCATTAACCGGGTTGTAGAAGGCGGTTTTACTACTGAAGCTTCTTGATTGTAACCTAACATCATACGAATCATATAGAGTACATCCTATGCGCCGGAGAAGAGGCAGAAATTCTTCTGCCTAAATGTGATGAGAAATAAATGAATCTGAAGACATTAGAAATTCTTTTTAAAAATTTTGAGGGCACATCCGGGGGCACACCGTCCTGGTCTTGTGCTATTAGAAATGGTCAAGTTGGCTAGCTGACTTGGCCAACTTCAATGGCTAACTTGGCCAACTTAAAAATGGCTAACTTGGCCAACTTCAATGGCTAACTTGGCCAACTTAAGTTGGCCAAGTTGAGTTGGCCAACTTAGGTTGGCCAAGTTGAGTTGGCCAAGTTGTGTTGGCCAACTTAAGTTGGCAAAGTTGAGTTGGCCAAGTTGGCAAATTTGCAACAAAGTTAACAGTGTAGGTTTGCCGTTCCTCCTTTTTCCCCTGCCGCCCGCCGTCTGTCCCTGGGGCGGGGCGCGTGGCGGGGGGGGGGGGGTTGTTACTTTTAGTCGGACTAAACGGTTTAAAAATTCAGCTTAAAAATGCCATTCCAAAACCTCCGGATTAAACGGACCTAACTTTTAGCGCGCTGCTTTTTAATCGGACTAAATGGACTTAATTACGCACGCTAATGTTAAGCGTGTATGTTATATTCGGTAAGTCCAGTGGTAGTTTTGGAATGGGGTCTGACTAAAAGTAAGCAGCTGACTTATTTTAACTCGTTTAGTCCGTATAACCCGATTTACCTATTATTCCTAAACCTGGGACTAAAATAAGTCCAGTCCGTTTAATCCGGTAAAGGAATAGGCCCCAAGAATAGCCAAGCCCATCCTTGCAGGCTTCCTTTCCTATTGATAAATAACGCGAGTTTGTCATGTTATTAATTCTATCGTACTTTTTGTGTTTTTCAACAATTTTTTGCGTAAAAACATTCATTTTACAATAGGTATTTGTACCACACTTAAAATTATAAAAAATTCATGAAATTCTAGTAGCTTGAAAATTTCAAGTCCTGTTAAGTCAAGCGGTATGATTGCTTCTCATGCGGCGAACCACAGATTAATCCCATATTTGAAACAATTGGAATTTCTTTTTTTTACCACAAAATTATTTGATTAAAATGTTTGAAGGGCTGAAGGCACTTTTAACGAAATGCGATTGATCCAATAAAGTTTGTGCTTTTGTTGATGTGAATAAGACTGTTCCCTAGTCCTCAAGGAATATGAATCAATCACCCTTGAGGACAGGGACAAGGACATTCCCTATGGACCTTAGGAACAGGGACAAATTTCTTAAGGACAGAAACAAAGCATAAGGACACAGTAACAAGGACACCTGGAAACAGGGAGGACAACGCTTAGGGATAGGGACGAAGCTTAAGGACAAGTATGAACTAGGCTTAAGACGAAAACCGGATCAAATTAAACACAAATATCAACAACACGCAAGCAACCACGTAATCAACAGTTTAATAAACAAAACAACATAAACGTTTTGCAACCAACAACAAGAATTAAAGTTGACTTTAGCATAAAAACAGTAATTTAGATGATTCCGATTTTATTAGCCACATCCAGGGCATCGTAATCGCTGGCTAGTCGAACGTAGGCTTTCTTCTGACCGTCAGGACGAATCAAGGTATTCACTTTCGCCACATCGATATTGTACAACTTCTTGACTGCTTGCTTAATTTGCGGTTTGTTGGCGCGCAGATTCACGACAAAAACCAGGGTGTTGTTATCTTCAATTTTCTTCATAGCGGATTCAGTGGTCAGGGGGCATTTCACGATGGCATAATGATCCAACTTGTTGCGCCGAGGGGCCGATACGCGCGGGTATTTGGGATTTCGCGGTAGACTGAGGGTTTTCGGCCGATGAAAATGAACCGAAGTGCGAATTTTACGCTTTCGTGTGCCAAACTGACCCTTCTTCACAATGCTGCCCGCACGGCTCGCCTTCGTATGTGATTTCGCTGAAACAGAACTTCTAGACTTCTTGTAGAAACGAAATCACCTAAATTAATGAAATCAAATAAATACAATGACACAAGAATACTATTCTGATAACTCTCTCCTCCCCGGCCCTTCGCTTCAACAAAATGAACCTGTTCTACAGGTAGTCAAAAACAAGTATATCACACATATAATATGCCCCCATGAAAATTTGGCCTAAAAATACGCCAGACAAATATCATTAATCATTCGGCTGCAATTGCATGTCTACATGAGCACACTATGCTGCATTCAGTTGTTTAATATATAATATACACTATTAGATGTGATATTCCCATCTTTTATTTTATCTTCCAGTCGGAAAAATGTCTGATACGTCTCCAGATGATCGAATTCGGCCTAAAAATTGAAAAAAATCCCATTTTTTTCTGGGGGCTGCGCCCCTCCAGACCCCTGCAACTGTGCGATTCAGTAGTCTTGCGTGTGTAATGCGAATTTAAGTGTGAAAATTACTACAATATGCATTTTAATCCATTACAAAAAATCGAGTCATTCCCACTGGGTATATACGCCATTTTTTCTGGGTACGCCACTGGGGTATCACTGGTGTATCGTTGTAGCTTTTCTACCTCAGTAATTTTTACCGTGCCCAATATCAAAAAAATTCGTAATAGCGGGAGGCCAGGGGAGTTTTAGGCAAAAGTAACACCAGAAGTACTCACGACCACAAACTACCCCCGTAAGATACCTTCCGAGCCCTCTCCCCAGCGCTACAGTTACACGATCGACTTTAAAAAAGCAGATGCACAATAGCGCCACTACTCTGCCCTGCATGTGAGAGATGAAAGCTACCTCATTTGCTTGACTTCTCGAAAGTTGGCTACAAATTTTCGGGACTGAATTTTTTTTCGGACCCAAAAAAGGGGTTTTCTTAACCTAGCAGAAACCGAACGGGTATGTACGAAATTTAAATAGTCGTCTACTTTTCGGATACACACAGTCATTCGCTTGCATACAATTTAAGATTTATTAAAAAATTAAATTCTAAAAATCCGCATTCAATAAATTTTCTCCTATACAAACAAACACAGATCACAAATATTTTATTCTACTAAGCAAATATGTATATAGGTAGTGAGCAAAAGTTACCTTATTATACAGTTACGCGTTACGCGCCATACATGTATGAGGGGGGTGATGGGGGACCCCCCCCCTAAAATCGAGGACCCGGGGGGAGGGTCCGCAAAATTTGGGTAAAATGTAAAATTTAGAAAAAATGGCACTTTTTGGCGAAATTTTTAGAAAATTTTGCAAAATTTAGAGTATTTTTCGTCGATCTGGGGGGGAGGGTCCCCAAAATTTGGCCGGAGAGGCCCCCCCAAAATTTTGACCCCGTTACATGTACGTTACGCGCCAACCATCAGGATGGAATTCACAACCTAACACTAACACTAAAGTTTTCCTTAAAGTTAAAAGCTAGTGAAACACTTACATATATAAATTTAAGTTCAAAACACTTGTTTCAAGCCCAAATTTAAGTGTTTCACTAACTTTTAAGGAAAACTTTAGCGTTAGTGTTAGGATGTGGATTCCAGCTTGATACTTGAAATTCTTGAAATTCAACTTACGTTTTAAACCTTTTTGTGACGCCTCGGCGGATTTTCCACCCGCGACCGCCTTTCCTTTTGCAGCTGATTTCCCTTTTGATGGCATAATGAACACGTGTATAAAAGCGTAAACCTTCAAAAAAACATAATGCAGCAATGGCATTTCAAATTTATGCGTCAATAAAGCTAAAATTGTTGCTCACAATTCACAAAATTTGATATTTTTTTACAAAATAATTTTGCATGTTGAACAACTTCGAAGTGACAAAATTTTCCAAATTTTTGACTTGTCATAATTTTTCACACAAAACACTTTTTGGCCAACGCCGCTTGCATTTTTCAAGAGAGTTACCTTTCCTCTACATATACATCTAAAGCTCAAAAGTTGAGGTGAAAAATGTTGAGGTTTATATATATAATTATCTGAGACTGTTCAAAGTTTGCGCGGGAAAAAATCCTATTGCGGGGCAAAAACCCTATTTTGTTTGGCGACAATTTTTTGCTAAACTCAACTCACCCATTGTTGCTGCAAATGTTGACTCATCTGGGCTAAGAACATGCGTAAACTTCATTAAAACCGTTACAAAAAATATACAAAAGTCGAAAAAAACAATTTTTTCGAAAAACTGAGAAAACGAAGCATAGTCGTAAGAAGAATGCATTTTTCACTCTAAAAATGTAGAATAATTGTGAAAAAATGCTTACAGCCAAAAAAAGTAAAAAGTACAAAAATTGCACAAAAAATTTAGAAAATTAATACAAAAATTATACAAAAAAGTTACAAATTTTGGGTTAAATGCACCTATTTTTTTGAGTAGAGCACCTGGGGAAAGCATTTTTGCTTCAAGAAACCCTATTTCATTTTTTGGAGTTTCTGAGCTACGACCCCCCCGAAATCTGGGTTAAATGCAGTTGGGGGGGGGGGGGGGGATAGTGGACCTATTTTTTTTAGTAGAGCACCTTGGGGGAAGCATTTTTGCTTCAAGAACCCGGATTTCATTTTCTGGATTTTTTTCAGATTAATGACCCCCCAAAATCTGAACCCACAGTGAGGACGTTTTTGCAATTTTTTTCGGAAGCCCTTTTTTCCGTTCTAATCGTGTCTAAATGGTGTTAGATTATTGGTTACAATTTTTTAGAATCGAAACAAAGGCTCTTTGTAGGGATGGAAGTCTCGGTTTCGGTCTCGGTCTCGGTCAAAACCCGAGACTAGCCCAGTCTCGGTCTCGGTCTCGGTTTCGGTAGTCCAAAAGTCTCGGTTTGTACCCGGTCTCGGTTTTTCAATTCTGTGGAAAATTTTCCTGTGGTCCCCCCTTTGGTTTATATTTTTTGAAGAAAAATTTTTTCGAAAGTTCGTATTTCATCAAAATTTCACACCAAACAGTGAGATTCTGACAATTTTTTCCGAAAAAAACTATCGTGGTGTGGTTGTTTAGTTTATCAGTATTCAGTAAACACAGTATACACATTAAAATGTATGTTTGTGATTAGGTTTGTTAATTCATACTATCTTTCCAGTCTGTATGTGTGACATTTAGGGATGGAAGTCTCGGTTTTTTTTCCGAGACCGAGACCGAGACCGAGACCACGAAACCGAGACTACCGAGACCGAGACCAAATTCCGAGACCGCCAAAACCGAGACTGGGTCATTTTTTGCCATTTTTTTACCTATTGATTTGATGACTTTTTACAAGTTTTTAGGTAAAATTACAAGACCATGGTCAGACACCTTAGGTATATATAACTAACAGCTACATCATGGTAATTTTGGATACATTCCTGGTTATTTCCTCCTTTTGTGTGAGTCTGGAACCATGTCTTCTTAAATACTGTGAAATTTTGACGTCTGCCCCAAAGCAGACGCAATTTGTCCTTGTTCTCGCCAGAAAATAACAATGTTTGACACTGTTTGGCCGAATTTAGTTAAAAATCCTCCGATTGTATTGGAATTACCGATGTTCTGCTAAAATAGAAAGGATTTTTGGCTCAAAAATTAGACCTGCGCGCCGTGACGGTGACGCTATTTCATCCTTTGACACCCCTGTGATTGGGGCCCCCTCAATCCCCTGGGACTAAATTTTAGTTGGGAGCAGAGTCTTTCCTTCTCATTTACCAAACTACATGTGTCACCGCATAGTTCTGAGTAGTAGGCGTGTTTAGTTGAACTTTCACAGATTTTTTGATTTTTTGCTAAACTCATAATATTATACTAATTGGAAATTACAGTTAAGTATGTGAAATTGTGAAGCCACCAATTGGCATAAAAAAGTTGACCAGCCAAATACTAATACTAAAGAATAAAATATAAATAATCACACAGACAGACTTGAAAGATAACATGAAACAAGAAACCTAATCATAAACATACATTTTTGTGTGTGTATTGTGTTTACTGATTTACTAAACAACCACGGTAAAGTTGTTTTCGGAAACAAATTGACAGAATCTCACTGTTTGGTGTGGAATTTTGTGAAACACAAACTTCTGAAAAAATTTTCCTGTCAAAAATATAAACCAAAGGGGGGACCACAGGAAAATTTTTCACAAATTTGAAAAAAAGAGACCGGGTACAAACCGAGACTTTTCGACTACCGAGACCGAGACCGAGACCGAGACCGAGACTGGGCTAGTCTCGGGTTTTGACCGAGACCGAGACCGAGACTTCCATCCCTAGTGACATTATTTAATTCTTTGTAGTGTTTTGCTGGTCAACTTTCTTATGCCAATTGGTGGCTTCACATAGTTAACTGTAAATTCCAATTATATAGTATGGGTGTAGCAAAAATCAAAAACAAAAATATGTGAAAGTATATACAACCCAACGCACTACTCAGAACCATGTCGTGACACATGTATATAGTTCAAGAGATCAGAAGGGAAGACTCTACTCCCAACTAAAATTTAGTCCCAGGGGATTGAGGGGGCCCCACTCAAAGGCAATGAAAGAGCGTCACCGCACGCAAATCTAATTAATTTTTAAGCCCAAGACATTGGTAATTCCAATAAAATCAGAGCGATTTTTAACTTAATTCGAACCAAACAGTGTTAAAAATTGCTATTTTCTGGCGAGAACAAGGACAAATTGCGTCAAATTTGAGACAGAAAATTTCACAATATTTAAGAATGCATGCATGGTCAGACATAATACAGGCAAAGAACCAAAAATGTAAACAAAATTGTCGTTATCTTGCCGTTAGTTATATATACATAAAGTGTCTGACTATGGTCTTAATTTTACCTAAAATTTTGTAAAAAGTCATCAAATGAATAGGTAAAAAATGGCAAAAATGACCCTGAAAATGAAAAAAAAAGTCTCGGTTTTGGCGGTCTCGGTCTCGGTAGTCTCGGTTTTGTGGTCTCGGTCTCGGTCTCGGTCTCGGAAAAAAACCGAGACTTCCACCCCTACTCTTTGACAGGGTTCCTGTCGAAAAATTGGCCAAATTCGCCAGAAACGTCCAATTTTTGACCAAATTCAAACTTGGCCTTAATTTAGGCTGGGGCTTAGGCTTAGGCTTAATATCAGGCTCAGGTAGGGATGGAAGTCTCGGTTTTTTTTCCGAGACCGAGACCGAGACCGAGACCTCGAAACCGAGACTACCGAGACCGAGACCAAATTCCGAGACCACCAAAACCGAGACTTTGGGTCTTTTTTTGCCATTTTTTTACCTATTGATTTGATGAATTTTTTACAAGTTTTTACGTAAAATTGCAAGACCATGGTCAGACACTCAGACACCTTATGTATTTTTTAACTAACAGCTACATCACGACAATTTTAGTTACATTTCTGGGTCTTTCTTCTTTTTGTGTGGGACCATGTGTTCTTGAATATTTTGAAATTTTGACCGCTCCCAGACAGACACAATTTGTCCTTGCCAGAAAATAGCATTTTTTGACACTGATTGGCTGGAATTTAGTTAAAAATCGCTTCCAATTGTATTGGAATTACCAATCAACTGCTAAAATACACCCAAGTTAGAAAGGTTTTTTGCTTGAAATTAGACCTGCACGCCGTGACGCTCTTTCATTCATTGCCTCCGACCCCCCTTTGAGTGGGCCCACTCAATCCCCTGGGACTAAATTTTAGTTGAGAGTAGAGTCTTCCCTTTTCATCTGATCTCCCGAACTACATGTGTAACCGCCTGGTTCTGAGTAGTGCGTTAGTTGTATATACTTTCACTTCACAGATTTTTTTTTTGTTTTTTTGATTTTTGTTAAACTCATTTTAATTGGAATTTACAGTTAACTATGTCAAGCCACCAATTGGCATGAAAAATTTAACAAGCCAAACATGAATACTAAAGAATAAAATCAATCAGACAGACTCGAAAGATAGTATGAAGTAGCAAACCTAATCACAAACATATGTATGTACATTTTTGTTTGTGTTACTGATAAACTAACCAACCACGGTAAAGTTGTTTTCGGAAAAAATTGACAGAATCTGACTGTTTGGTCTGAAATTTTGGTGAAATGAAAAATTCCGGAAAAAATTTTCCTGCCAAGAATATAACCCAAAGGGGGGACCACAGGAAAATTTTTCACAGATTTGAAAAACCGAGACCGGGTACAAACCGAGACTTTTCGACTACCGAGACCGAGACCGAGACCGAGACTGGGCTAGTCTCGGGTTTTGACCGAGACCGAGACCGAGACCAAGACCGAGACTTCCATCCCTAGGCTCAGGCTTAGGCTTAGGTTCAGGCTTAGGCTCAGGCTCAATAAAAAATCGAAATTTTCAGAAAAAATACTGCCAGCTTAGCCTACAGAATCCTGCCAACTAAGCCTAGACGATGCCTTAAAACATCATAACGCACTCAAAACTATCCAAAAACAAAGATTATGGCCATCTTTGGCTTCAAACTTTGGCCTACGTTCACTTACAAAAACACTGAAAATGCAATTTTCAAGGGGTCATAGCTCAGAAAATCCAAATTTGTGGCTAGGGGTTCTGTTACAAAAAATGCTTCCCTCAAGGTGCTCTACTCCAAAAAATAGGTCCACTATTTGCCCCCCCCCCAACTACTGGGGCCGTATTCTCAAAATTACCTGCAGGTAAAGTTAGGCTAACTTTATCCACAGGTAAGGTGAAGGTAAAGTTGTATTCTCAAAATTTTACCAAAGGGTAAGGTTAAAATTTAACTATGGGTAAGGTTAAAGTTTAACTTTACCTGTGGGTAAGGTTAAACTGTGGGTAAGGTTAAAGTTTAACTTTACCTGTGGGTAAGGTTAAAGTTTAACTTTACCTGTGGGTAAAGTTAAAGTTTAACTTTACCTGTGGGTAAGGTTAAAGTTAAACTGTGGGTAAGGTTAAAGTTTAACTTTACCTGTGGGTAAGGTTAAAGTTAAACTGTGGGTAAGGTTAAAGTTAAACTGTGGGTAAGGTTAAAGTTTAACTTTACCTGTGGGTAAGGTTAAAGTTTAACTTTACCTGTGGGTAAGG
>JASANF010004701.1:0-96120 GCA_030248245.1 Trissonchulus sp. WLG1_4 | reverse complement strand
AAAATGGCAACGGAGCAGCTAGTCTACAGTGACCGCCATACTTATCCGCATTTTTTCAGCTGCTCCAACTTTTTTCCAGCTGCTCTAGCTTTTTTCCAGCTGCTCGAGCAGCTGAAAAAAAGCCGGAAACGGCGAAAAAAGCTTCAGCTTTTTTTCAGCTGCTCGAGCAGCTGATAAAAAGCTCAATGTAAACACGGCCTAAGGGTAAAGTTAAACTTTAAGGGGGCGCTCCTGAAATGTGACTTTCAAACAACGGCAGTCTGGTGCCAATTTTACATACACAATAGCAAGCTGGTGTAAAAGTATGCCCAAACAAAAAATAAGAAGTTGATGGATACAAATTAGCATTCACTGTAAACCAAACGTGAGTGGAATTTCGGCTTGCGAATTCTCTTCACAGTTAGATAGCTGTTGCACAATCAATAGCTCATTTTGCTTGTCATAACGTAGTCGAGCGGTCGCAAAATGTCATTTTTGACAAATATGATTGATATATTGAAAAACACTAAAATCACTATTTTCGAAAAACTTAAATTTAACTATATTTCTTAAATACTATCGATTTGCTCCAAATCAAATTTTGCGACCGCTCAAAGACAGCAAGGCGCATTTATTTGCCAAATTTTAGTTTTCCAAGTTAAGCCAATTGTTTAAAATCGCAAGCCGAAAATTTGCGTTTGTACTCACACGCACTTTATTTCAGCATCATGCAGAAAATACTGCTTTATTTTCCAAAAAAGTTGCACCACACTCAATAAAACACGGAAAATTTTTAAGTATGTTCAAGTAAAACACAGCTGCTAGTGTTTTTCAATCTTTCAAAATCATTACATACGTGTAAATGCACTGGCTTGTGAAGTAGTGTTCGGATCGGTTCCGAATTTTTAAATCGGTTCCGGATCCGGTTCCAGTCAGCAAAATCGGTTCTGGTTCCGGTTCCAAATCGGTTCAGGTTCCACCCTGTCGGTTCCGGTTCCGGTTCCGGTTCCACTCGGTTCCGGTTATAGTATAGTTACTAAGCACAATATTTTTTCAATAGGTGTCTACAATTTTGGATGTTCATCTCAGTAGTCTTAATATACATCAAATTTATTTCACTTCCAATTCAAACCAAATCCCCGCTAAGCTAAACTATTGTTGTCAATTTGATCAGTCACACTTGTATATGGTCCGTTCTGTTTAACCGTGCACAGACCTAGGTGCAAGATTTAAACAAGCACGTTAAGGTTAAACTTATTTGAACTTTGTGAGTAAGGTTACACATTTTAAATAGATTGTTTTGTGACGTACTTGCAGTGCTGAGGATATTCTTAGAATATTCTTTGAATAAAAATCTGCGAGGCAAGATTCCTGCGGGGCGGCGCGGGGCAGCAAAATTAAATCCGCCGAGCGTCCAACTTTAATCTAGACACACATGCTCAAACAAACAGTGTTATTTGCTGACCTGTCAGCAGTTGAACACTAGAATAGATTTGTGTGCTCTCGTTACCCACGCAATATAGTATATTCTCTTGATTCTCTTGATGCAATATAGTATATACGCGGCGGCTGAGGCCGCCGCGTAAAAACAATACCACTTACCTACAGTCATATGGCAAGGTTCAACAAAGTATATTCATAATGATCGACGATCAAAGACAGTGACTAAAACTTGTACCAAATTTGTTATTCAACAAAATTTTGAATGGATAAACGTAATAAAGTTAGTTACTTTTAAAAACGGATTTCTAGATAATGAATATATAACAGGAAATAGGGAAGATACTCTTTCTTATCCTAGCTAATCGGCCTTCACGATGCTCCGGCCGAAATAGCCGTTTTACGCCTGGCTTTCAGGGGGGTGCCCCCCTCGAATCAAGACACGTGTCTAGCACCTTAAACGGTTAAACAAGAGCGTTTAAACGTTTATACGGTTGGACAGGTAAGCGTTTAAACGTGTTTAAACGTTTAAATCGTTAAACAAGAGCGTTTAAACGTTTAAACGGTTGAACAAGCACTCGTTTAAACGCGTATAAAACGTGTAAACAATTATACATGTAAACGTTTAAACGTTTAAACGTTTAAACGCGGTTAAACGTTTAAACGTTTAAACGGACTAAACGTTAAACGGTTCGAAAACCGCGTTTTTTGAATTCGTAAACGTTTAAACGGTTTGAAACCGTTTAAACGTTTAAAAGCGTTTAAACGGTTCAAACCGTTCAAACGTGCCCATGCCTAGACACGTCTTGATTCCAGGGGGGGACCCCCTTGAACCAGGGCAGTATCTTGATTTTAGGGGAGTGCCCCCCTCATTTCAGCACACTACCAGCTCACCATACAGTTCATGCTGGTCGTCTGCTGAAACGAAGGGGGTACCCCCCTCAAATCAAAACACTTCCGGGATTTGAGAGGGGAAGTAATCCCCTGGAGTCATGTCTTGATTGAAGGGGAAGTAAAGGCGTAAAAGAAAGGAACCATTTCGGCCGGAGCATCGTTCAGGCCGATTAGGGAAGAGTGTCAGACTCTTCCCTATTATGTACTCTTGGTAATAACTTAGTTGCAACTGTTTGTTTAAACCAAAGAAAACCTTTTTGAAATGTTTCCAAAATACAGCAGCAGCTATACCAGGCTAGTTGGTTCAAAATAGTGTACCTAAATAAGGCTCTGTTAGCGGTCGCGGCTCAATTCAAAGATAGCCGTTGGCCAGCTATAGCCAAATCTCTTTAGTCAAACCTTGGTCATATAAAAATCGCCAGAATAGCCACAGTGAGGAATAGCCGCGACGGAACGATATATTCGGAAATATGCAGTGACGCAGCAAAATTTCACGAGAATTAACTTCTAGATTTTGTGAGACGTGTTAAAACTAAAAATTGCCATTTTAACGCAATAAACTACACTTATTAGGAATGCGTTGAAAAAGTAATGTTTAAAAAATATTTTTTACCAAGGGCATGATCAAAATAACAGCTCAAAACATTGAAAACTACATAACTGTCGGGCCCGTGAGGGTCCGAAAGCTGAGAAATCGGCAACTTTTACGAAGTTATGACATTACAAACCGTAAATTTACTAAATATTGTATTTTTACTACAGCAAAACACTTAAACTATGGAGTAAACAATGAATGACGCAAATCTATGGCAAACAAGTAACTGGTATCTCTAATTTATGATAACACAAGTAACTAGTACAAATGCTTTCATACGGATGAAAGCAAGGCACACTATAGCAGAAAGTTGCTGGGGTCTGGGACGGCACTCGGCAGCCACCAGAAAAAAACTTGGGAGAACATTTTGAATTTTAGGCCTAATTTGGTCAATTGGAGACGTATCAGAAATATAAACTTACGTTTACTGTCGAACAAAAAAGTGAGTTTTCACAGAGAATTGAAAACTGCTATCGGTTCCAAAATTGCATCGGTTCCGGTTCCGGTTCCGGTTCCGGTTCTACTAACACCTTCGGTTCCGGTTCCGGTTCCGGTTCTTGTTCCGGTTCTAGTCGGTTCCTGTGGAACCGATCCGAACACTATTGTGAAGCTATTTCTGTGAAAATCTATTTTTGTTGCTAAAAAAACTCAAAAATTTTCAAACATTTTTTCATGTGATATGTACATCAAATTGAAGGAAATTTAAACCTGAACAACTTTTGTACTTACGATGCATAGTTATTTTTGTGCATTTTTAAAATAATGGCCAAAACCCACATTTCAGGGGCGCCACCTTAACTGTGCGTAAAGTTAAAATTTATCTTTACCTGTGGGTAAGGTTAAAGTTAAACTGTGGGTAAGGTTAAAGCTGAAGTTAAACGGTGGGTAAGATTAAAGTTTAACTTTACCTGTGGGCAAGGTTAAAGTTAATTAAACTGTGGGTAACGTTAAAGTTTAAATTTACCTGTGGGTAAGGTTAAAGTTAAAAGTTAAACTGTGGGTAAGTTTAAAGTTTAACTTTACCTGTGGGTAAGGTTAAAAGTTAAACTGTGGGTAATGCTAACGAAAGTCAAAGCTATGTATACTGTGGATAAGGTCAAAGTTCAAATTTAGCTGTGGCCTTGTACTTGCGCAAGGGTAAAGTAAAGTTAACAATATTATGTATCACACATGTAGTTTGGGGGAGGGGGGAACATCCCCTCCAGCTGGCCGAGCCACAAAAACCAAAGGAGAGACCCTTGTTCACAATCTCTTCAGGTAGTGTTTGTGACCGGCCGGAATTTTTGGCCTGCCGTCCGGCCGCCGGCCGGCCTGATGGTCGCCGGCCGGTTAAAAACACCGGCCGGCCAGCCAGATTCAACTGATTGACAAAATTAGGCCGGCATAACATTTCGGCAAGCTAAGTTTATGCCAATATGATACTTTGAACTTGTATCAATTGGTTTTATCCAAAAATTCGGCCGCTCCGGCCGGCCGGCCGGTTTTCACGGGCCGGCCGGTCACGGCCGGTCAGCTGGCCGGCCGGCCGAACTTCTCCGCCGGCCCGGCTGGCGGCTTTCGCGGCCGGTCACAAACACTATCTTCAGGTTAGACCAAAAAGGGGGCTCAAACCCCCTGAGCCCACCCCCTGGCTACGTCCATGTAATTATGTATACATATATGTATATATTATAATTTATGTATATGGTCATAATTCAAATTAGAACAATTTCAATGCGTCTTGTGCAAAAAATATGCCAAAGCAACTATTTTTACAAGCATCAGACTCAAATAGAGGTAGTGAGGATACAAAACCAATTTTTCGGCATTCAATTACAAATTACACAAAAAAATCTGGAGCAGCTGAAAAAAACTGGAACTGCAGTGTTGTCATGGCAACGGAGCAGCTAGTCTATAGTGACCGCCATACTTATTCCCTTTTTTCAGCTGCTCCAGCCTTTTTTTAGCTGCTCGAGTAGCTGAAAAAAAGCCGGAAACTTCGAAAAAAGCTGCAACTTTTTGCTCGAGCAGCTGAAAAAAGCTCAATGTAAACCGGCCTAATAGCTTAGTTCTGTGCAGTTGAACAATTTTTAATATTTTTTATAAACTAGATTTTTTATGTGATTTTTACTGCTCAGAGCTCGACTTCGAAAACCCATAATGGCATTTTTTTCAAAACTCAGCGAGATTGTTGAAAATTAAAATAACGTTCAAGTAGAGACGCACAAAAGCTACACGTTTATATATAATTTATGACTATACGTGGTCTATAACGTGACTATACTTCGTCGTTTACCAAAAATTCACTCACGTTCGGTGTTCTGAGTCACTTGACATGATTATCGCGTGATTTGAAACTTTGCCGCAAGCGTTCTTGTGTTCATGCCATATTTGTGTAACAGATTCAATATCTGTTATTCAAAAATATCCATTTCCTAATCTGGTTTTGTAATAATTGTAATAATTATTTAGTCTGATGCTGCTGTGCCATGTTTGCATTCTCACGTGCCTGTTCTATGTTTGTAATTATTCTTCCGCTCGTTTGTGTTAACGATTTGTTTTGTCTACGATTAGTTCCTGGAAACTCTGCACTTTATATATATTCGTGTTATGTTGGAATCTGCGCGTGTTTTGGCCTTGCCTTTACCTAGTAAAGCTGTTGCCTAGTTAGTTGATCACGACAAGTGGCATCCCTGGCGGACCTAACTTTTGCGCACGGTTTGGCGCTGTTTTCCCTATCAGAGCCCCCCTGTCCGACCACCACACCGAGAACATTGTACACGCCCGTCAGCTGATATTCAGGTTGGTTGTCTTGAGTTTTAATTATGGACCCTGCCGCGGTACCCGACCGCGAAGAGCGCACAGCTGCTAGAAAGGAACCATTTCGGCCGGAGCATCGTTCAGGCCGATTAGGGAAGAGTGTCAGACTCTTCCCTATTATGTACTCTTGGTAATAACTTAGTTGCAACTGTTTGTTTAAACCAAAGAAAACCTTTTTGAAATGTTTCCAAAATACAGCAGCAGCTATACCAGGCTAGTTGGTTCAAAATAGTGTACCTAAATAAGGCTCTGTTAGCGGTCGCGGCTCAATTCAAAGATAGCCGTTGGCCAGCTATAGCCAAATCTCTTTAGTCAAACCTTGGTCATATAAAAATCGCCAGAATAGCCACAGTGAGGAATAGCCGCGACGGAACGATATATTCGGAAATATGCAGTGGCGCAGCAAAATTTCACGAGAATTAACTTCTAGATTTTGTGAGACGTGTTAAAACTAAAAATTGCCATTTTAACGCAATAAACTACACTTATTAGGAATGCGTTGAAAAAGTAATGTTTAAAAAATATTTTTTTACCAAGGGCGTGATCAAAATAACAGCTCAAAACATTGAAAACTACATAACTGTCGGGCCCGTGAGGGTCCGAAAGCTGAGAAATCGGCAACTTTTACGAAGTTATGACATTACAAACCGTAAATTTACTAAATATTGTATTTTTACTACAGCAAAACACTTAAACTATGGAGTAAACAATGAATGACGCAAATCTATGGCAAACAAGTAACTGGTATCTCTAATTTATGATAACACAAGTAACTAGTACAAATGCTTTCATACGGATGAAAGCAAGGCACACTATAGCAGAAAGTTGCTGGGGTCTGGGACGGCACTCGGCAGCCACCAGAAAAAAACTTGGGAGAACATTTTGAATTTTAGGCCTAATTTGGTCAATTGGAGACGTATCAGAAATATAAACTTACGTTTACTGTCGAACAAAAAAGTGAGTTTTCACAGAGAATTGAAAACTGCTATCGGTTCCAAAATTGCATCGGTTCCGGTTCCGGTTCCGGTTCCGGTTCTACTAACACCTTCGGTTCCGGTTCCGGTTCCGGTTCTTGTTCCGGTTCTAGTCGGTTCCTGTGGAACCGATCCGAACACTATTGTGAAGCTATTTCTGTGAAAATCTATTTTTGTTGCTAAAAAAACTCAAAAATTTTTAAACATTTTTTCATGTGATATGTACATCAAATTGAAGGAAATTTAAACCTGAACAACTTTTGTACTTACGATGCATAGTTATTTTTGTGCATTTTTAAAATAATGGCCAAAACCCACATTTCAGGGGCGCCACCTTAACTGTGCGTAAAGTTAAAATTTATCTTTACCTGTGGGTAAGGTTAAAGTTAAACTGTGGGTAAGGTTAAAGCTGAAGTTAAACGGTGGGTAAGATTAAAGTTTAACTTTACCTGTGGGCAAGGTTAAAGTTAATTAAACTGTGGGTAACGTTAAAGTTTAAATTTACCTGTGGGTAAGGTTAAAGTTAAAAGTTAAACTGTGGGTAAGTTTAAAGTTTAACTTTACCTGTGGGTAAGGTTAAAAGTTAAACTGTGGGTAATGCTAACGAAAGTCAAAGCTATGTATACTGTGGATAAGGTCAAAGTTCAAATTTAGCTGTGGCCTTGTACTTGCGCAAGGGTAAAGTAAAGTTAACAATATTATGTATCACACATGTAGTTTGGGGGAGGGGGGAACATCCCCTCCAGCTGGCCGAGCCACAAAAACCAAAGGAGAGACCCTTGTTCACAATCTCTTCAGGTAGTGTTTGTGACCGGCCGGAATTTTTGGCCTGCCGTCCGGCCGCCGGCCGGCCTGATGGTCGCCGGCCGGTTAAAAACACCGGCCGGCCAGCCAGATTCAACTGATTGACAAAATTAGGCCGGCATAACATTTCGGCAAGCTAAGTTTATGCCAATATGATACTTTGAACTTGTATCAATTGGTTTTATCCAAAAATTCGGCCGCTCCGGCCGGCCGGACGGTTTTCACGGGCCGGCCGGTCACGGCCGGTCAGCTGGCCGGCCGGCCGAACTTCTCCGCCGGCCCGGCTGGCGGCTTTCGCGGCCGGTCACAAACACTATCTTCAGGTTAGACCAAAAAGGGGGCTCAAACCCCCCTGAGCCCACCCCCTGGCTACGTCCATGTAATTATGTATACATATATGTATATATTATAATTTATGTATATGGTCATAATTCAAATTAGAACAATTTCAATGCGTCTTGTGCAAAAAATATGCCAAAGCAACTATTTTTACAAGCATCAGACTCAAATAGAGGTAGTGAGGATACAAAACCAATTTTTCGGCATTCAATTACAAATTACACAAAAAAATCTGGAGCAGCTGAAAAAAACTGGAACTGCAGTGTTGTCATGGCAACGGAGCAGCTAGTCTATAGTGACCGCCATACTTATTCCCTTTTTTCAGCTGCTCCAGCCTTTTTTTAGCTGCTCGAGTAGCTGAAAAAAAGCCGGAAACTTCGAAAAAAGCTGCAACTTTTTGCTCGAGCAGCTGAAAAAAGCTCAATGTAAACCGGCCTAATAGCTTAGTTCTGTGCAGTTGAACAATTTTTAATATTTTTTATAAACTAGATTTTTTATGTGATTTTTACTGCTCAGAGCTCGACTTCGAAAACTCATAATGGCATTTTTTTCAAAACTCAGCGAGATTGTTGAAAATTAAAATAACGTTCAAGTAGAGACGCACAAAAGCTACACGTTTATATATAATTTATGACTATACGTGGTCTATAACGTGACTATACTTCGTCGTTTACCAAAAATTCACTCACGTTCGGTGTTCTGAGTCACTTGACATGATTATCGCGTGATTTGAAACTTTGCCGCAAGCGTTCTTGTGTTCATGCCATATTTGTGTAACAGATTCAATATCTGTTATTCAAAAATATCCATTTCCTAATCTGGTTTTGTAATAATTGTAATAATTATTTAGTCTGATGCTGCTGTGCCATGTTTGCATTCTCACGTGCCTGTTCTATGTTTGTAATTATTCTTCCGCTCGTTTGTGTTAACGATTTGTTTTGTCTACGATTAGTTCCTGGAAACTCTGCACTTTATATATATTCGTGTTATGTTGGAATCTGCGCGTGTTTTGGCCTTGCCTGTACCTAGTAAAGCTGTTGCCTAGTTAGTTGATCACGACAAGTGGCATCCCTGGCGGACCTAACTTTTGCGCACGGTTTGGCGCTGTTTTCCCTATCAGAGCCCCCCTGTCCGACCACCACACCGAGAACATTGTACACGCCCGTCAGCTGATATTCAGGTTGGTTGTCTTGAGTTTTAATTATGGACCCTGCCGCGGTACCCGACCGCGAAGAGCGCACAGCTGCTCGTGCACTAGAAAGGTCAACTGCTCAGTTAGAAGCTGCCGAAAAGGTGTTTAAGGAGAAGTGTCATGAGTTGTCTGAATCCACTCGCCTGATAGCCACTCTGCAAAATACTGTACAATCTCTGCAGGAGGAGGGTCCCGAATACGCAGTCGCTCCCATCCCATTTTTCAAGGGGAGGTTAGACGAAAATTACGAGGAATGGTTTGAGCTTTTTGAATTGCTAGCCCAAGGATATGGGTGGAATAATTCAAAAAAACTTAGGAAGCTCCCATTCTATCTTCGCGAAAATGCGCTCGAAACTTACCGTGACCTCGATGCCCAGACTAAGGCAGACTATACCGCTTTGACTATAGCACTGATATCCGCTTTGCAACCTGCAGAAAAAAGCAGATTTAGTAGCTTACTCCTTCGTAGCCGCACAATGAGCGCAACTGAAACAGTAGCTGACTATGGTCAAGCTGTCAAAAAGCTCGCACGTTCTGCGTATCCCGGTATTGACGCACGAGGGCGCGAATACCTACTAAAAGAAGCTTTCATTTCTGGCTTACCTACCTATTTAAAACGCACCGTTTTGCGCAAAGACCCTGACACATTTGAACAAGCGTTTAAGGGGTAATTGCGTTTTTAGGTGTTTTTTTAAACTACCATAACTGCACTTAACCTCAACAAAATAACGGAATCGGTTACTTTTGAAACGTGCATGAAGGTGCATTCAGAAAAATCATACAACTCCAAAACGCTTGTCTTGCATGCTCCTGGGTTCTACACCACTAACAATACGCTAGCACTTGAATACATCTGGGCCCGATTTATCGAAACAAAATGTTCGTCATCGAAAATGTTCGTCATCAAAAGTTCGTCATCGAAAATGTTGGTCATCGAAAATGTTCGTCATCAAAAATGTTCGTCATCGAAAAACAAATGTTCGTCATCAAAAATGTTCGTCATTGAAAAACCAAATGTTCGTCATCGAAAAACCAAATGTTCGTCATCGAAAATACATGTTCATTATTGAAAAAACAAATGTTCGTCATCGAAAATGTTCGTCATCGAAAATTTTGGATTGATCGAAACATTTTCGATGATGAACATTTGTTTTTTCAACGGTGATTTATCAAAAGACAAATGTTCGTCATCGAAAGTTCGTCATCGAAAATGTTCGTCATCGAGAAATTTTTCGATGACGAGCTTTGGTCTTTTAGAACATTATTATGTTCTAAATGACAAAAGCTCGTCATCGAAAATTTTTTCGATGACGAACATTTCAATGGAGCTTGGTACCTCTGTTGAAAATTTCAACTGCGAACATCTTTAGGTACATAACAGTTGGCAGTAATTTTAATATTACTATAAATAGCCAACCTTATTTATTATTAATTAAATATTCATATAAATAGCGCAGCTTATTTATTTTTTAATATTAATATTAATAAAATAATTGAAATTAAAAGTATTTTAATAACAATTTTTAATATTAATTATTAAAATAACGGTACTGCCGTATGGACATAAGGACCAACTGAACGGCAGAACGGCTGTTCAATTCACACCTTCGCCCGTACAGCCGTCTGCCACTTTGCCCGTCAGCCATATGTCCGTTCATCTATATATACTAAACCGCACTATTTCACTTTGTCCGTATATGCCCGGCAAAGTTAATTTCAGTTCAACTTAGCCAAAACTCCAGTTCATACGGACAAACGGACATACTGTTCAAAAATATGAACGCAACTTAGGCCCAAACTATGCGCGTTTGCCTTAAAAAGTAAGAATTAAAAAACGGATTATACAGGCTTTGTCCGTATGCCCTACTGAAGTGTGAATCGACCCTAATAGCTGTTAACTGAATAACTGATATCTGCGACCATACTGCAAAGAGAGTTGGCTGGCCGTTTCAAGCATTTGGTTCAGGCGTACTTAATTTAAGACCGGTTCATACTAGTCCTTGAGAACACAGAGGGACAAGAAGGACTAGGGCACATTTCGGTCAGCTTCTGTGAAGAATTAACGGAAGCGTTTTATATGATTTTTGTATGCGGTCTGGAATTGAGGTCAAATATTTTCATGCCAAAAATCGGCTTATTTGCCCAGGTAATTTTGTAATTGCTCAAGGACAAAATGATAGGGACAAGGACAAGGGCGAGTATATGAACCGAGCTCTGTGAAATCATAACCAGCTTTTCAGCTTTTCTGAACTATTAAATTAGTCTCTTTCGGCAAAAGGATATTTTCATGCCAAAAATCGGCTTATTTGGCCAGGTAATTTTGGAATTGCTCAAGGACGAGGGCGAGTATATGAACCGAGCTCTGTGAAATCATAACCAACTTTTCAGCTTTCTGAACTATTAAATTAGTTCTCTTTCGGCAAAATGATTTACGTAAAGTTTTTCAAAACTTTGGTTAATGTTGCGGAAAAGCTGAAACAAAATAATATTCAACTTTGAGAGTTTGCCACTATCCATTGACACCAGACAGAACCACTAAATTCAATACTTTATTGTACCTCGATTTTACTAGTATATATTAGGTAGTCTTAGGTAGTAGTAGTAGTAGTATTGGAAGTAGTTAGTAGTAGTGTGAAGTATGTGTTACAAACGTGAATAGGCTTTAAAACCAGTTCTTTTGTCTTTCTATTCAAAACATTTGAATATACGGTCAAGCTATTTATAAAGTGTGAGTAGACTTCGCTATGCCTTTGGCTTAGAGATAATTGGTGTAGCCACGAATTTTGACGACGGTCGGTTGGCTTTTTCCCGGCGGGTTGAGTCTGTTTTCTATATTGCCCAAATTCTGTATATCTGCCCCATGTTGTGTTTATTTCATCAATAAAGGTATTATATTCGGTTTTTCTGTGTTTTCCTGATGTTTTTAGGCTTCTGTTTATAGTTTTACGTATTTTCATGGGTTTAGGGTAGTTTTTGGGTAGTGAGCGAGCTAAGGCCCTATCTTTTAGCCTAGGACGGAGACACTTCGGTTCGGACTTGGAATCTAGATCATAAGAACTTCACAGTAGTTATTATTATTATTAGAGAATTTAGACTTTAATGAAAATGTTCTAATTCAGAATGTTTAGACTTAGAACGACTGATCTAATTTCTAACGCTGAAAATTTTCAATAATGAACAATTTCGATGACGAACATTTGCTTTTTCGATGACGAACATTTGCTTTTTCGATGACGAACATTTGCTTTTTCGATGACGAACATTTGCTTTTTCGATGACGAACATTTGCTTTTCGATGACGAACATTTGTTTTTCGATGACGAACATTTGCTTTTTCGATGACGAACATTTGCTTTTTCGATGACGAACATTTTTGATGACGAACTTTTCGATGACGAACATTTTCGATGACGAACATTTGCTTTTTCGATGACGAACTCGCCGTTGAAAAAGCAAATGTTCGTCATCGAAAAAGCAAATGTTCGTCATCGAAAATGTTTCGATCAATCCAAAATTTTCGATGACGAACATTTTCGATGACGAACATTTCTGATGACGAACATTTTGCTTCGATAAATCGGGCCCTGGTGCTGTCGTGACTGTTGCAAAACCACGACAAACTTTATCTTAGAATACGGAGAAGTAATTTCGTTCGATGGAAAGCAAACAATAAGTGATCTAGGTAGTCTAGGGGGTTGTTCAGTTACTGCAGGCCGCAGTGCCAATGCCGTTCAAACTATCATGTGGGATCCGCGTAACTTCACTGAATTGTGTCCGTATGTAGAGCATGGAAAATACTCTGCAACCTTAAGTCACCCGTATTTAGTAATAGACGACATCCAAGGCGCGTTCAAAATTACTAATATACCTATCCACAAATGTCTAAAACCATCATGTCTAATGACCGAACAAGATGTTGCCATTTGTATTTTAAATAACAAACAGTCAAATAGTTCGTTATTTACAAAAGCAGCACTAGAACTCAATCAATCTGTGCCTAAAATAAATCAAACCCACCAAATGTCTGCCGATCCACTGAACGCCAAACTAAATTATCTTTTTCAACGTATGACCACTCATGAAATGGCTAATTTTCGTGAAACATGGCTAGCACTCTGTAATTTAGCTAACCGCCAACTACTACTAGTACACCAATTACTTCAAATAGATCCAACTTTAGGAGCTAGAGTGCTTCTTAACCGGACCGATATTCACGCAAACTTTGCAGGGGAAGTTTTGATGATTTGGCCATGTAAACAAATTTCCCCCCAGCAAATTATGTGGGATTATCGCATCAATGACACATGCTACGAATATTTACCAATTTTGTATAACAACACATATATGTTCCTTACACCAACTATGAAAGACATCATTTTGTCATCTCCAACCACCCCTTGCACACATCATGGCTCGGGCGCCTTTAAGCAACAGCATGAGTGGCGTACAGTGGATCTATTCACGTGTCTCACATACCAATCTCAGTAGCTTGGAAAGGGCACTGGCAATCATTTACATTTTCAGCACCACCGCTATTTCGCGACAACCTCGGAGGTTTACAGACTTCACTATTCACAATTAGATCTCACCAAACGCGCGTAATTAGGCTTGAAAAACAAATGGCAACACTTGTTAATTATGCAGCAGGTATGTCCGTTGACCCAAAAGTAGTTAAACCACTGTCCTCGGAATCGCCGAAGGCTTCACAAATACGCTTAAGGGACCTGCTAATGCCGCCAGCACTGCTTTTGAGGGTTTAGGGTCTGGTATTGGCAAAGCAGTACAAGGAGCTAGCCAAGGTATTAGTGCTGCTGTAGACCCGGTATTACGAGGTCCTATACAAACACTGGTGAATGGCGTTGTAATATTAGGAGGAATTATTGTTCTTATCATACTTTTGTATATGGTGTATCGCTATCGGCATATTCTCTGTAAACAGTCACAACATTTTATACCCCAACCGCCAAACTCACCAAGCGCAAGCATTGAGGTGACAAATGATGACCAACTAGTCGAGAGTATGTTGCACACACAAGTAGCGAGTCAAAACCAAGTTGATGAACCAAAAGCCGAGGAATCCTTCAAAATATGGCCACCAAACTATGACCAGGACACAAATTTGGCTAGCCTAGTTTCGACATCACACTCAAATCCAATTCTAACAACCTTCAAGCTTGTTTTTAATAATATGTCTTGCCGTGCCTTATTGGATACTGGTGCAACCCTCTCACTCGTTCATCGCAAACTTTGTTCGCCGAATACACTACCATCTCCCGCAAAAGCATTATCTGTTACTGGCCAGTCCCTTTTTTTTCTCGGCATTCTGACCGCTCAGATTCAAATCGGAAAGAAACAATTCACACACCCTTTCCACATTTGTGACCAAATCAATCACCCCTGCATTGTCGGCACTGACTTTTTGCGCTAATTTAGTGTAATTAAATTAGATTATAACGCGCGCGTAATTCAACTGGATAACCAAAATATTCGCATGACCGACAATTGGTGGCAAATTCACCTAACTGACACCTACTGAAATCTAACAATTCCGGCGAGAGCTGAAATGGTGATTAAAGTGAAAACTGAGGCACCCACAAACAGTTACTTATTTGAACCAAGAAGTACCACGAACTGTAGATACAATATAGGCATTGCACACGCTCTGGTGACACCTGAATCGGGTACCATACCGGTTCGTTTCTTGAATCCGTTGAACTCGCCTATTACGTTATTCCCATACACACGCATTGGTCAACTGCTCCCTTACAAAAAAATTGACGAAATTTCTGCAATACTTACTGACTATGATCCTTTCAAAAATGTCAACCTCGACGCATCCGATTTGACTAGCGCTCAAAAACAGTCATTTACAGCATTTTTGCGCTCGTTCTCTGACATATTTGCCGCTAATGATCTCGAATTAGGATGCGCGCCTACAGTTAAACACCATATTGATACAGAGAACGAAAAACCTATTAAGCAACAACCATACCGGGTTCCATTCGCACAGAGAGAAACCATACAAAATCTAATTGACGATATGAAATCCAAAAATATCGTAAGAGATAGTAAATCCCCGTGAGGGAGCCCCATAGTTCTAGTGAAAAAAAAGGATGGAAGTCACCGCTTTTGCGTAGACTATCGAAAACTGAATTCTGTCACAAAAAAGGATGTATTTCCTTTACCTAGAATAGATGATATCCTGTACCAGCTGGGAAACGCTCGTTACTTTACAACTCTCGATCTGGCTAGCGGATACTGGCAAATAGAGCTCGATGAGAGAGCAAAAGAAAAAACCCCTTTGGTCTCATTTGCAGGTCTCCATGAGGTTAATGTTTTACCTTTCGGCTTAACCAACGCGCCAGCAACCTTCCAGCGACTCATGGAATTCGTTCTAGCTGGTTTAAATTGGAAAACCTGTTGTGTGTATTTGGACGATATAATCGTCGCTAGTCCGACGTTTGAAAAACATTTGCAAGATCTTAACCACGTATTCTCCCGTTTACGACGTAACAATTTAAAACTCAAAGCTCGCAAATGCCATTTTGCAAAATCATCAATATCTTTCCTCGGACACGTGGTTTCTAAGGATGGAATACAACCAGTTCCCCAAAAAACGCAAACAGTAAAGAACTTTCCGACTCCGAAAAATCTGGACGAACTCCGGCGCTTCTTAGGGCTTTCCTCTTACTATCGACGTTTCATTCATAATTTCGCTAATATAGCTACACCATTAAACAGGCTATTGAAAAAGAACATTCCATTTGTTTGGACCACAGCTTGCGACACCGCATTCACAAATTTGAAAAGCAAACTTATCACGGCCCCAGTGCTTGCATACCCCGACTTCTCAAAGCCGTTCATAATCGCTTGGGATGCTAGTGGTACTGCTATAGGTGCGATACTGAGTCAAAATTATAACGGCAAAGAGAGACCCATAGCATACTTTAGTCGATCACTATCTCGTAGCCAACAAAACTATGCAGCAAGCGAGAGAGAAGCATTGGCCGTTGTAGAAGCTGTTAAATATTTTCGCTGTTATGTGTATGGACATAATTTTACTGTTTTCACTGACTGTGCACAGTGTGCAGCCGTTAAATGGTTATTCAAAACACCAAATGCCTCGGGGCGATTAGCCCGTTGGGGTTTAGTTCTTCAAGAATATCAGCCATTCATGCAAATTGTACATCGCCCTGGATCAGCTAACGTTCATGCTGATGCACTTTCACGAATAAATGAGGTGTTATGCTTAACAGAATCACAGAGTTTATCACAACGCCAAATACAAGATCCTAAAATCGCTCGTGTTATATCAGACTTTTGTAAACTACCCAACGCATCGAAATTGTATCCAAATTACACCTATGATCAAACTGATAAGTGCCTATACCAAATACCAAAAGTGGTAAAAAGATACTGAAATTACCTGTAGTTCCAATCTCATTAAGAATGGAACTGTTAGAAGCATTTCACGCGTGTCCTTTTGCAGGCCATTTAGGGTTTGATAAAACCTATCAAAAACTCAAGAGTCGTTTTTATTGGCCAACATTGAGATCTGATACGAAAAAGTACTGTGCCGGCTGCGTTGCCTGCGCCACTAAGAAAAATCCTCAAAAAACCGCTAAAGAACCATTGCACCCATTACCATTACCCCACCTACCTTTCGAACGTGTAGCAGTCGATGTATTAGGTCCATTTCCGCGTACACAAAACGACAATCGTTGGATAATTGTTTTTGTTGATGCATTCACTCGCTGGCCAGAAGTTGTACCAGTCAAAGATCATACTGCACAAACGATAGCACAGGCATTCGTCAACGAAATAGTTTGCCGACACTCTGCTCCAAAAGAACTATTATCTGATAGGGGTCAAGATTTTTTATCGAATTTGGTACAATCTGTTTGTGACCCATTCAATACGCGTAAAATAAATACGACACCCTATCATCAACAAACTAACGGATTGGTAGAACGGTACAACAAAACGTCAGACCAAATGCTATCTATGTATACTTCAACTAGGCAGGATGATTGCGATGTATTTCTTCCGACAGTAACATTTGCCTATCGAACTAGTGTTAATGCTTCCACTCGTAGAACGCCATTCTTCTTGTACGGTCGCGAAACTGTGTACCCGATTGAAGAAGCCCTAGAATCCCCCCAAAGTAATGTGAGATACACAAAACTCGCAAGCGAAACTATAAAACTAGCTTGGAAACTAGCGCGTAACGCAAGTTCCACTGCTCAATCGAAACACAAGTTTCACTACGATAAAAATGCACAAGCGGTCTTGTGGCGAGTAGGTGATTGCGTTTACATTTATACTCCTACCTCAAAAGCCAAAGGGGGGGGGGGGGGGGGGGGGGGGGGGTTTGTGGGGGGGAGGTTGGGGCGGGGGGAGGGGGGGGGGGGGGGGAGGGGGGGTAAAATCTTGTGCTCGTGCACGCTTACACGCGACATCTACCGCATCATTGGTACGGGCCTTACAAAATTATTGACGTTCAACCGCCAAACGTTACAGTAGTGCCCATGCACAAGTCGATAGCTAAACCCAAAATAGTACATATGAATCGCCTAAAACCATACTCACCACCACTAGTTATCCCGTCCAGCAACATTGAAAACACTAAAAATCCAAACAAATCTCCTGAACAACCTAAAGTCGTGATCAATAGGTCAGATTCTCAAACAGCATCAAGACCAGATGCATCAACATTAGATACATCACAAAAAGAACCTGTTGGAACCACAGAATCACAAACAGTTGTGTCTAAAAAAATGCACTCATACAAATTGAGACCTCGAAAATATCAACGTGGAAGTAAGGTGTTCAAAAATGATACCAATCTAAATAGCCACACAATTAATTGTATTTCTATTTGTTTGCAGGCCGCTGATCAACCGCACGCTACAACGGGGGAAGCTAGCCACAGTTTGTTTCAACCAGATCAGTCCGCGCGTCATGTAGCAGAGAGCGAAACGTCGTCACAGGCAACCGACGATACTTCCAGCAGCAGCAACGCTCCTGCGCCGCGACAACTACGTGTGCAACAGCCTGGTGCTATCAACATCCGCCAAAATGATGCGGGTGCCCATTGCAGACCCCATATTTCTCAAAATCATACTGTGGTCGTCGACGCTTCCCATCCCTTTTCGTTTTGCTATAAGCGATCGATCAATGTTGGCGGCACCGAGTTCACATCCGCCAAGTAACTCTATGAATATATTCATCTAGTTCAAGTCGCTGATGTGACAACCGCTAACAAAACAGTAGCAGCACCGTACGATAACGACCCTAACGCTATCAACACCGCTATTAGTGACCTGCAGAACAGCGAACAGATCAACATGTCGCCACCGGGCTGGATGTTTGCGCGAGATAACGTGTTGTTTTGTGTCCTTAGTGAATGCGCAAATCAAGACACGGAATTCGCCAATGCACTTACAGTGGCTCCTGATTGCTCATTCATCTCGTCAGGAAAATTCTTCCGCTCGTTCGTGTTAACGATTTGTTTTGTTTACGATTAGTTCCTGGAAATTCTGCACTTTATATATATTCGTGTTATGTTGGAATCTGCGCGTGTTTTGGCCTTGCCTTTACTTAGTAAAGCTGTTGCCTAGTTAGTTGATCACGACATTTGTATAGTAAAGTTTAACTGGTGAGGTAAAGTGTGCAAAAAATCGAGCCTAATTATAACAGAGCATCACCTTTCGTGGCCTGAGCTGATCGTAAAGTGATTACTATTTTTGGCAAGCTTTTGACAAAATAATTACAAATTTTGGTTTTGGTTGGTTTTAATGTTTTTGTGCTTCTACATACAAAGTCGCGTGATTTCTAAACCAATACAACAAATCTCGAAAAAGTTTGTAAGCCTCCAATAAATGGAGCGCTTGGAGCTGATAGCGCAATTATGGCACGTCATAGACAATCAGGCGGTAGAGGATATCTATTACCTCGCTATCTCTGTTTTGCGAAGGAAATGTGTCTCGCATAGACCCAGAAACTATAGAAGAGTCTAGGAATGCTTTTGTAAAGCTGCATGAGTCATTTTTTACACTGGCTCCGATATTAACAAATTTGTCAAAGCCGATGAACGGGGGGATGCAGCCACGGTGACCACTACTGCAACTGATTCAGCTCTGGCTAAAATTGAGGCAAAAAACGAAGCTCGGTTCAGCAGATTGGAGCGTTTGGTGAGTGCAATTGGTCAACAAGTTAGATTTCTACGTCCTGAGATCAAATCTAACGTATCCAGTAATAATAGCAATAATCCTGCAAGTTATGCATCAGTAGCGGAGCGGCTCATTCTGCAGACACAGAAACTAACCATAAGCCTCCAGCCGATGTGACCATGCAGCAAGAGCATCAATTGCCTGTGCATGCTGCAGATAGCGAAGACTGGACCACAGTCCGCCATCGCAAAGCGACCCGCAAGGTAACTGTTGGTAGCGGACCCAGTTTCGAACTAGGTCTTAAGGGGGCGCTCTGAGTAACTTCCAATAAATCAAATTGCTATAATTTTTTGTTTCCTGCTGATACAAACTTTTTTGCTTGAGTGCAATCAAGATGAACTCCAGGCAAGCATTTTTGCGAAGTTTGATCAGTCTCGGAGCATTTTAGCAAATTTTATGACTGCATAAAAATTGTAAATTTGAAAAACTTGACTAATGTTTGAAATGACGTAGCTCAGTGGTGCCTCAACCAAATTTAACAATCTGTACCTTAAACTAAAGACATTTATCTTGGCGAGGTGCCATTCTTGTCGAATTTTTGGTACCGGCCATAAATTTTTAGTTATTTTAATTTTTATCAAAAGTGACGTTTTAAAAAGCCTGTCATATTGACCAAATCATAATAATTACAATTCAAGAAGTTCGGTGCCTCCATATAAATCTGCTCTAACAGTCTGCAAAGCTTAATGCGGATCGGTTATCTCAGCTGACAGTAATCTTAAAAAATGTACGCTATAGCCCAATTTTAGAAACTTGAAGTTTGCCTACACATGCGTTTTTTCTAAAAAATAGAGCTAATTTTTCTGTACTAAAATCCGTTGAGACAAGTTTCAGAAGCCAAAAAGTAGTTAACGAGAAATTAGTTTGAAAAATAGTGTATTTTTGTCAATGTTGGTCAACGTATTTTGGAAATTTTTTAGGAAGGTTTGTTTACACAAACGACTTTTTGAAAAGTTGCAACTAGGAATTAGCTACATAGAACTGTTTTAAAAAGTACCAAAAGCCATATAGAATTTTTTGGTATATCGATTTAAAGATTTTTCCTCATTGAAAAATGGGTTAAAATTTTTAGTTGAACAAAATTTGACGTTATATACATCAAATGAAAGCTAATTGCACTTGGAACAACTTTTCTTCTTGAGTAAATTAACGAATACTTACGTGAAAAGTTTTATCGCACAAAGTCGGTTATTCAGAGCGCCACCTTAAGGCAGGTAACCCGGATGCACATATTTTCCTTTACCGTGTGTCCTCCGAATGCTCTGAGGATCAAGTAAAGCAATATTGTTCAAATAAAGGAATTCATATTCGATCAGTTGAAAAAGTGTCTAGCCAAATGCAGACCCTTCAAAGTTTTCATGTAACCATTAAACGTGACAACGTGGAGCGTGTCTACGACGACAATTTTTGGCCGTCCCAAGTACGCTGCAGAAGGTGGTTTATAAAATGTAAATTTCCCAATGGCGAACAAAAAGCATAACTTATGTATTGCTCACTGGAATGTTAATGGCATTCGATCAAAAACTGATGAGATTGCTCGACTTGTTGACCTCAATCAAATAAACATATTTGCTATTTTGGAAACTAGAAGTAATAAAATTGTTAAATCTAAACAATTTGAAATTGAGGGGTTCAACATTTACCGTCGGGCCAGAACAAATTCAGACAGCAGCGGTGGCGGGGTATTAATTTACTGCCGAAACACACTGAACGTGACTCGTAAACGACAAATGGAGAAAGATTCATGTTAATGCGTAATTTTAGATATTTTCATGGCTGAAGGCTGTTTTGTATTTATAGCAGCCTATCGGCCTCCGAATAAAAAAGCGTCTGAGTTTTTCGACGATTTGGCAAAAATTGTTGAAGATGCTTTAAAGCTACGAAAAGAATTAGTTTTAGTCGGGGACTTAAACTGCAATTTGTTAGATAAAAATAATAGTAATGCCCGTAAGCTACAAGAATTTTGCCACTTATATGCATTACATAACATAATGTTTGGTCCTACTCGACTCAGGTACACTACGTGACGTTGCTCTACTTTCTAAACCAAAGATGTCCATGACGGCAACCACGTTCCCGAATGGAGCGTCCGATCATAGCGTCTGCCTATTTCGCTACCGTAAAAAGCATGATAGACTCCTAGCTAGACAGACTGACCACAATTATTTTAGAGAAAAAGACATGCCCAAAATTGCCAACGATATACATTCAACCAACTGGGCTGCACTTTACAAAGACATGGATGGTCAGATTATGAGCGCAGATATAACTACTCGACTCCACTCAGGTACATTACGTGACACTTGGGACGCATGGTTTACTCAATTTAACTCAGTGCTATCGAAATATCGACACACGTGCAAGCGAATGATCAAGGGTGCCCGGCCAGTTTGGTTGACCTGGCATTTAGAAAAAGAAATACGCAAAAGAAACAAGTTAGCGAAACTTTCGAAGCAAATATTTCTCTGCGCCTAAAGTATCGAACACAGCAAAATCTGGTAACTGCTCTAAAACGTCGAGCGAAATTTAGCTACATTAGTGTGCACGCTAATGGCAAAAAATTTCATGAACTAATCCAGAAGTTCACTGGACTGGGAAAAGAACGTCACAAGCCCCTAACCAAGCTACAAGATAACGATATTTCACTAACGTACCCGGTAGCTCTAGCAAATAAAATGAACGAGCATTTTGTCCACAGCGTCGATGCTAGCTCTTCCTCCGCCTCCAATAACTTTGAAGATCATGAAGGTGTTAAAAGCTATCCGAAATCAAAACTTCTCGCTTTTTTCGCTTCAATTTACGAACGATAAGGAAGTTAAAAGGGTACTGCGTGATTTAAAAACTAATAAATTCGCCGGACATGAAGACATTAGGCCATCCCTTCTGAAAAAATACGACATGGCCTTTGCGCTCCGTTGACCGACCTATTTAACCAGTTTAAATGGCTTAATCAGGTCCAGGTGCCTACACATTTCAAGTTGGGAGTCGTAACGCTTTTATACAAAAGTGGGTCAGAAACAGATAAAGCTAACTACAGACCTATTACTGCTTTACCTAGCATAGCCGGCGTGTTTGAAAAATTACTACTACTTCAACTAAATAGTTTAATACGACCTCACCTTCCTCCTGACATGTCGGGCTTTCTAAATGTCACAGCTGCGAAACCGCTCTAATACATGTAACAGAATACATGAGGCGTACTATTGACAGCAATAACTTCGTAGGTATATTAACCTTAGGTTTTTCTAAAGCGTATGACACTGTATGCCATAAATAATTATTAGCGAAATTTCAAGCACTAGGAGCGTGCACAGCTACAACCACACTTCTTGAGGATTTTCTGATGTCACGTACACAACTTGTTCGGATTGAAACGGACAAGTCTCTACCTCTGCCAGTACTCACAGGTGTGCTCAGGGGTCTGCATTACCACCGCTTCTTTTTAATATAGACGTGATGGATCTGTAGTATCTGCCAAACGTTCAGCCGCTGCGTAGATATGCCAACGACACTAACTTGCTTCGGAAACACCATGCGCTGGATAACCTCTTAAGGTTATTGGAGGAGGGATTCGAACACGTTGCTATTTGGGTGTCCACAAATTTTCTGTCTCTGAATCCAAGCAGAAGTCAATTTCTGATACTTGACCGACAAGGCGATACAACCACTGCTACTCTGCAACTTATTATTTATTTATTCATCCACAACACTGAAACTGCTTGGCTTTCTTTTGGGCGCAAAATTAACCCATATTGATCAGGTAGACCAGATGTTAAAGAAAGCTTCCTTCAGCTTACAGCTGCTGCGACAACTCAGATCAGTTGTGTGTCGAAAACATATGCTAATACTATACAAATGCTACATTCGCTGTCACCTAGAATATGGCAGCGCGCTACTTCTTTGTTTGCAAAAGATACAAATAGAGAGACTAGAACGTTTTCAGCGCTCTGCCCTAAAGCAGTTGTTTTGCATAGACTGGAGAGTCAACCCGCTAGAACAGCTTAAGATTCAAACCCTACGTGAACGACAATGGACGCACTCGCTTTTGCTAACCCGTACGGCACTTCATTTAAATGAACCAACATACATCGCAACCTTATACACCAGGATGGGATCCATATCTAACTGTAGCCAGCGACAGCCTTTGAGACTGCTAATGCTCCAGCATCGCTCAAAAGCCATGGCCCTCTCTTTTGCCATGCTCACGAACAGAGAATGGAACAATATTCCAAGTGCACAGCGGAACGGATCAGCAAAACTTTTTCGAAGATATATGGTTTTAAATCCAAGAGTAATATAATTGACATGATATACTTACACGATATGTTTAACTTGTTATACCCCCCCACACGTCAACGCTATGCAAACGAGTGTAACTTCGCTTATATAGCTATTGTGACGTTAAGCTAATAAAATTAAAGTAAATTAAATTGGCACAATCTCAATTTTTTCGAAAAGAACAGATAACTACATCTATTGAGTACAATTTCCAAAACTGTATAGTCTCTTACCATCAGCAGCATACAGTATGCATTGCATTACAGTACAGTCTGTACTGTATATGCATTGTACGTGTAATATGTAGTATTTTACGTACATTACTGTATGTATGCTCCGCAAACACATTTTCGGCCTAACGGCGATTCGGCCTAGTGACGATTCGGCCTAATGGCGAAGTTTTGGCCTAGTGGCGATTCGGCCTAGCGGCGAACGACCAGTTTAGACGAATTAGTGGTCGTAGTACAAATATGAGAGTAATAGTACAAAATAGTACGAATTCTGGGCTATCACAAAAATCATATTTCAGAATTTGTACTGATAGGCCCGAATTCACATACTAAGAGTTATTCACATACTAACGCTAAGCGTTTGCTAAGTGTTAGCGCTTAATTTGTACTCAACTGTTATTCACAAAATAAACGCTTAAAAATTAGTGTTATACTAAACTTAGCGTTTAGCAACTTTTGTGCTTAGTTTTGGCTTTGGCTTGGAATGCGCTCCCTGCTTGATGTGGATCCGGAATTCGTTATTTATCGGCATTTCCATTTGGTATTTATAAATTCGATTAAAGATTTATTTAAATTACTATTTCTTATTAATAATGTGTATTTTTCTCGAACTATAAATTTGTAAAAAATGTTTTCAGCAGGTGGATTCCTGAAAAATGCAAAATCAGCTCTACATGTTTCAGGGGGCATATCGTGAAAAATATAAATTTTCAAATAGAAGTTCTTGAAGAAAAATTACTTCGATTAAGATGCTCTACACAAAAATGCAAAAAAACGAATTTCGACAAGAAAGTGCATTTTTTATTTTTGGCGATTAAACGAGCAAAATGGATCGCATTGGTCGGAAAATGTCACTAATATATCCTAAATTGCATGTCCTTCCTTCCCATGGCGGCCAAGAACCTCCCCCACTCTCCCTACCCCTTCCCCACACCATCCACTAACTAAGCGCTTAGCGCTTAGGGAGCTCCCGAGGTCCCTAAACTTAAGCGCTTAATTCTAAGCCAAACACTAAATTTTAAGTATGTGAATACAAAATTGAAACGCTAAGTTTAGCGTTAGTGTTTGCTAAGCGCTTAAATAAACACTAAGTATGTGAATAACACTTAGCGCTTATAAGCGCTAACACTTAGTGTAAACACTAACTTTAAGCGTTACACTTAGTATGTGAATACGGGCCATAAAGTGTCTGCTAACTTCAATGACCAAGCCATTCCGACAGAAAAGTAAAAACATACAGCAAGCCAAGCAACTTTTTAATAGTACGTGACAGACATAGAAAATAAATTGAGATAAATGCTTTTGCAAAAAATTTTCGTTTTGATAACACGCACCTTGCTGAATTCGAATATAGTTACAAAAGTAAGAAAATAAAATTTGTAAAATGCGTTAAGGTTTCTCGGAGGGCCACCGTAGGATGATCCTAACAAATGTGTAGTGTTTTCAACAGGATAGTATTCAATAATTAATTAACTTAAGAGCACATTCTTTAGTTTGTTAGAAAGGGCTACTTTTCTTCTACGTTTCTTTGAAGCTTTATTGTACAACTTCGAAGATGAATTGTAAGGCTGTGTTTACATTGAGCTTTAATCCTGCTGCTCAGCAGCTGAAAAAAGCTCGAGATTTTTTTCATAATTTTCAGTTTTTTTTGTAAAAAGCTGGAACACCAGCGTTTTGTCATGGCAACCAGCTGCTCCTGGTCTATAGTGACCGCCATACTTTTACGCCGATTTTTTTCCAGATGCAGTTTTTTTTGCCAGTTTCAACTTCTGAAGCAGCGACAAAAAAGCTGAAACTGTCGAACAAAGCTCGAGCTTTGTCTTCAGATGCTGAGCAGCTGGAAAACTCAATGTAAACACGGCCTTACGTTTTAAACGTGAACTAATTTGCCTTTTTTGAGCACTTTCAAATCTGGCCACTTTTTGAAGAGTTTAAACAAAACATGCAAAAAACATAAAGACCTGAAAATAAATTATCTAGGCCTAAAATTCACGATTTCATAATTTGTCAATTATTAGATGAGATATAGATGTGTTTATTGATATGTTTTCAAATAAAAAGTGTCTATTCATACGCAACTTTTAGGTTCTATATCTAGTCAAAAATATGCAATTTGAAAAATTTTCATTTTGGGTCTAGAAAATTCTCAAAAGTTTATTAATGCTAATTTTTGTGTTTATGCATAGCGTATGCACTTTGAAAAGTGGTCAGAACTGTTAAATTTCCATTATCCTATTGTGTATTGGCTTGTTGGCTTTCGACATGGGTAGAGCCGTTTCATGTAGATTTGGGTTTAATGCAGTGGCCAGTGGGGGATATTGAACCTATTTTTAGGACCCTCAAGGCCGATTCACACGCTACGATTTTGCTGCGATTTTGCCGCAGCGTTTTTGTCGCTGCGGCAAAACGCAGCTTGCCGCACGCAAAACGCAATGTCTGAACAGACGCAGCGTTTTTAGTGCGGAATGCCTGCGTCTTGATTTTGCCGCAGCGTTTTAAACGCCAGACTGCTATTCGACCTGCGATTTCATTGCGTTTCGATGCTGCGGACGTGTTGGCCTAAACAAATTTCGCGGACCAATTTGTCATTTTTTTGAAACAGTAAAGACGCAGCAAACTGACCTGCGAGACGCACTAAGGCCGCAAAGACGTTGTTGCAGACGGTGCGTTTCGCTTGCGACACCCTACGGCTTGCGTTTTGCGTCAAAATCGCAGCGGCAAAAACGCACCGTGTGAATTGGCCTTTAGTTCATTTTTTGGATATTATGAGATACGACCTTTCGGAATCTGAACCCTCAGTGAGGAACGTTTTCGCAAATTTTCGGAAACCCGTGTTTTTTCTGTTTTAAATGTGTTTAAGGGGGCGCTCTGAGTAACTTCCAATAAATCAAATTGCTAACATTTTTCGTTTTAAGTATTTTTATATACCTAAGATGATTAATTATTTTTAATGCATTTTTGGTGATGGGTTTGTAAAGCTTTTTTTGTTGTCAAGTGAAAAAGAAACACGAAATATATTTTGTAAAAAAGTATAGGGAAATTCGAAAGAGGAATGCTGGATTGACCTTTAAGTACGCCCAAAATCACAGCGTACTAAACTAGACGGGGAAAGTTAAAAAAACAAAACCCCCTGCAATCAAGATAGACACCAGGCAAGTATTTTTGCAAAGTTTGAAGGGTCTCGGAGCATTTTTTATAACTGCATCAAACTTGAAATTTACGGTGGCGCTCCTGAAATGTGACTTTTCAAAAAACGGCAGTTTGGGGCCAATTTTAGACACACAATGGCACACACAAGATACACACAAACTAGCATTCACTGTAGACCAAACGTGAGTGGAATTTCGGCTTGCGATTTTTCTTCGCAAGTAAGTAGCTGTTGCACAATCAATAGCTCATTTCGCTCGCCTCAACGTGATAGAGCGGTCGCAAAAAGTTATTTTTGATGAATATGATTGATATATCGAAAAACACTAAAATCGCGGTTTTTGAAAAACATAAATTTGGCTAAATTTTTTAGATACTATTGATTTGCCAAAAATCAAATTTTGCGACCGCTCGGAGATAAGAAGGTGCATTTATGTGCCAAATTTTAACTTTTTTCGTTGAACCAATTTTTTAAAATCGCAAGCCGAAAATTTGCTTTTGCATTCACACGCACTATATTTCTCTCTCATGCAGAAATTATTGCGTTAGTTCACAAAAAATATACCACACTCAATAAAACACCAACAATTTGTAATTACGTTTCAGTAAAACACAACTGCTAGTGTTTTTCAGCCTTTCAAATTCATTATATACGTGTAAATGGACTGGCTTGTGAAGGCATTTCCGTGAAAATCTATTTTTCTTGACGAAATTTGCTAAAAAATGTTCAAAAAAATTTTCATGTGATATGTACATAAAGTTGAAGGAAATTCACTTCTGATCAACTTTTGTTCTTATGATGCATGTTTATTTTCGCGCGTTTTCAAAGTAATGGCCAAAACCCACATTTCAGGAGTGCATGCCACCTTAAAAAAAGCCAAATTTAACAGTCTATAGCTTTAATTAAAGACAATTATTTTGCCGAGATGCCGTTTTTGTCAAACTTTAGTTACTGGTGACAAATTTTAGTTATTTCAATTTTTATCGAAAGTGACGTTTTAAAAAGCCTATCATATTGAGGTAAATCATGACAAATACAATTGAAGAAGTTCGGTACCTCCATATCAGTTCTAATAGTGTGCAAAATTTCGTTCGGTTTCGCTTCACAGACACGGACAGTAATGTTGAAAAAAAAGCCCTATAGCTCAATTTCAGAATTTACATATTTTCCAAAAAATACAACTAATTTTTAGTACTAAAATCTTTCAAGAAAAGTTTCAGAAGCCAAAAAGTAGATAACGAATATATAATTGGTTTAAAAATAGTGCATTTTTGTCAATGTTGCTCAGCATATATTGGAAATTTTTTACGAAAGGTTTGCCTATACATATGACTTTTAAAAATTTGCAGCTGGCAGTTCGCTGCATAAAACTGTTTGAAAAAATACTAAAAGCCATGTAGAATTTTTTGGTGTATCGATTTCAAAATTTTTCCATTGAAAAATGCACCCCCCTTCTGGAACCCCCCCCCCCCCCCTGATGCACGTAACTGCTGAAATTAGCCATAAAGTGCAGATTTACCATCAATTTGAAGCCTAATCACAACTTTTGAGACGTTTTTAATGTTTTAAGGCGAAATGCCGCATGCTGTTCGAAAAGGTGGGGGCTGGGCGATATATAGCGATTTTGGGAGCTTGATTTCGAGATGAGATTTATGGCGGTTCTTTATTTGTATTAATTTTACTAAAAAGTGAGGTAGTAAGTTCAGCGCAAAAACAATTCCACCCGCTTCCGTTTGAGACCCACGTTTTTCTATATATAATATTTCGAAGCAGTAAGATATGTTATTGTTTCAGGCGTGATATTTTAATAAAAAATGACAGCTGCTTCCCCAAATTTGGTTGATGCCAGCACCCTTTCTATTCCGCAGCTGGACAGGCTTCAAAAATCACTAGAGGAAGTACGTTTTGGTACAGTATTTTAATCTTGCCTTTTAAAAAAATATTTTGCATTATGGTGGGCCTCAAAGTTTTTACGACTTACGTATATTCATATTTAATGTCTATTTTCAGTATATAGCTCCGGCAGCGGACGACTTTAGGGGGCAGAGGAGTTTGCCTTCGTGCATTTGTCTCTTGTTACATTCAGTTTGTAGGAGAGAATATGAATAGCTCCAAACCCAAATAAAAATGCTAGACTTTGATTTCGGGGGGGGGGGGCGGAGGTCTGAAGAATTTTTTCACTTTTTATGATAGCGTTTTTCAGTTTTACGCTTCTTGTTATTGCCGCGGCCATATCAACGCAATGAGTTGAGTGTGTTTGCAGTAAAAGTTAAACTAGTAGCGTACCCAGAAATAGATGGAGATTTTTTCAATTTTTAGGCTGAATTTGATCAACTGGAGACGTATCAGAAATTTTTTCCGACAGGTTAATAAAACAAATGATGGGAGCATTGCATCAGACAGTGTATTACACAACTAAATGCAGCATAATGTACTCGTGTAGACATTCAAATGCAGCCTAATGTACTTGTGTATACATGCATATTGCATAGGCTTTGGTGAAGGATTAGAACAAGAAATAGTAAGCCACGGAGTCGCAGGGGTTTGGGGGGCGGCAGCCCCCAGAAAAAAATTGGGGAAAATTTAGATTTTAGGCCAAAGTTGTTGAATTGGAGACGTATCGGAAACATGGTTTTTTTGCGTCTCACAGTGCGTCCAGACGCAATGACATTCAGCTGGACGCAAATTTTTTTAGCGGGACGCAAACTGGACGCAGTAATTTTTTTACAATTCTGACTAGGAGATCCCCAAATATGAAGACCATAAACAGGTGTTGGTGCCCGAATCGTGAAAAAAATTTCCGAAACGTCTCCAATTGACCAAATTTGCCCTAAAAATCTAAAAACTTCTAATTTTCTTCTGGGAACTGGCGTCCTCTGCACCCCTACACCTCTGTAACTTAGTGGCTATTGCTTTTATGCTTCATAAAAGCATAATATATATTATATACATGTGTATATGGGTGCATTGGGCACTATTTATTAGCTCAGTATATACACTGTTTAGTGTATCTTTTCTAGCAAAGTCGTATATACACAGGGGGCGGGACGGAGAGCACTCCCCCATCCGATTTTTTTCCCATATCCCATTAAATTTTTACACAAGAGTCCCACCTTTGGTTTTTATTGCCTGGCCGAAAAAACTTCGGATACGCCTCCAGTTGACCAAATTCGGCTTAAAAATTGAAAAAATCTCAAATTCTTTTTCTTGGGGCTGCCGCCCCCAGACCCCTGCAACTTTGTGGCTTAATCATCTTGTGCTTGACATGTGAATTCAAGTGTTAAAATTGCTAAAGTGTCTATTGTAATCCAATCCAAAAAATTGAAAAGTCAATCCCTCGAAATTTTTTTCTGGGTACGCCAGTGTGTTTTGCACAAAAAGTGCGAAACGCTGCACTTTTTTTGAAATTTCGCACTTTTTTGGTCATGTGCGTCCAGTGACGCACTTTTTTCGGCTGAAGCTGACAAAAGTCTTAGCTGATTTGGTTCAAAAAGTGACGAAAATAGTATTTTTTTCGCTAAATATTTGCAAAAATATCCTAAATTGCGTCGAAACTTTCAAATTTGTAAAATTTTCCCAGGTTTCTAACGATTCAAGCTTGAACTACAACTACAATTGGTTTCGATAACAGTTTAAAACCTATTATGATTAGTTATAACCAGGATTATGATTAGAAAAACAGCTACTTATTAATGTTGTCGAAACATGCCCCTGGGATTTTTTTGTTTTTTTTTTGTTTTTTGTCTTGGTCTTCTGGGGGCTGCCGCCCCCTGACCCCTGCAACTTAGCAACTTGGTAATCTGGCGTTTGGAATGCAAATTCAAGTGGTCAAATTTCTAAAACGTGCATTTTACACGTCATTCTAAAAATTTTAGAAAGAATTCTAGTTTTGAAATTTTGTGGCTACGCTACAGTTTCCGTTAGTGGCGAATGGCGAGGGTCGGGTCAGAATTGTCACCCGACCGAGAGTGTCAATAACGTGAATAACGTATTGAATACACCGCAGGGTTTATTTTTCAAAACGGCCAATGCTCAATTTGTGCTCATTTTTAAATTTCGATGCTCATTTTTAAGTTCGAATGCTCAAAAAATTTTAAACGTTTTTTTGCACTGTTGCATTGCTAAAATGACAGGTATGTAGCCGTTACAAGTCGAAGTATTTAGTAAAGACAACACAATGTAGAACTGAGGAATTCTGTGGGGCGAGTGCTCAGTGGCGTACTCAGAAAAAAATTTCGGAGGGGAATGACTGATTTTTGGCAATGGATCAAATTGCCCTTTTTGGCAAGTTTAACACTTATAAAACGCTTTACAAACGCAAGGTTATTAAACCACAACGCTGCAGGGGTCTGGGGGCGGTAGCCACCAGAAAAAATTGACGATTTTTTAAATAGTTAGACCGAATGTGGTCAACTAGAGACCATCAGAATTTTTTTCAGACAGAAAAATTAAAACAAAAGATGGTAACGTCCATCAGCCAGTGTATTACACAAGTAAATGTAGCATAATATACTCGTGTACTGTGTAGACATGCAAATGCAGCATAATGTACTCGTGTATACATGCATAGGCTTCGACGAAAGATAACAGTAAGGAATAGCAAGCCAAGGAGTTGCATGGGTTTGGGGGCGGCAGCCCCCAGAAAATGATTAGAGAAAATTTTGATTTTTGGACAAAGTTTGGTCAATTACTACTACTACTACTTACTACTAAACATTTATTGTCGAAAATGCATGAGCTGTAGCTCGTTTGCGCATTAGACAGCAAATAATTAAGTTTAGTGTAAGTTAAAAGTTATTTTGAAGTTTTAAAATTTCAATTGGAGATGTATCGGAATTTCCGGCGAGTCAAAATCGAAAAGGGGACCCTTGTTGATATTTTCTTATGAGTTGACCAAAAGGGGGGGGGGCGGCACGCCCTTGATACATAACCAGAATTTTGAGAAAAAAGAAATCGCACCTAGGACAATTTTTTTGAAAATATAGCAAGTTTGCAGAGGGGCGGCAGCCACCAATAAAACATGCCGAATTTTTAAGAAAACAGACATTTGAAACATGCAGGAAAAAGCCATGTTTGCTTATATAATAATTAGCATTTTTGTGCGCAGCTTCGAGCACTGTGAATTTTTTTTGTTTCGCCGATCCACGGATTCCTCACGTGGCTACGCCCTTCGCCTGATATGCTGACTACTGGGTACATAAGCTGAGACAAAAATCTATGAAAAATAAAGTGATGGTCAAGAACTTCCCTACGTGGCAACATAAATAGAGAAACAATTTTAAGATCTTATTTGGATCAATCTGGGACAGCCCGAAAAAAGTTCTGACCCACCGGAAAACCTAAAGGATCGCGACACTTGTGTAACATGACTCGGGGAAATTTTTCAGAATCTCAATTTTTTATTCTGGTAACATCTTTGGGCAATAGCAACAATGCTCATTCGATGCTCATTTTTATTTTTCAATGCTCATTTTTATGTTCCAATGCTCAAATGAGCACAAATTTGAGCAAAAGAAAACCGTGATACACCGATAAATAGCATATGACTTTTACGGTCCCACCTGGACGCACTGTCATTTTGTGGGACGCAATTTGGACGCAGTCTCGGATTTGAAAAAAAACCCTGATCGGAAATTTTTTTCGGCCAGTCAATAAAAACCAAAGGGGGGACCCTTGTGTAAAATTTCAGTCGGAACAAATTTCGGGGGGGGGGGAGGCGGGCGCCCCTGATGTATACGTATGTATATTTTCAGGGATTGGTACGCTAGCGGCATACCCTCACATTGTCATCACATTCGTATTTCAGGAAATCCAGTTTTTCTCGGAATCTTATGAGCAACTGAAACTTGTGCAGCAGAAATTCCAGGAAGCACATGAGAGTCTGTGCAAACTACCGTCAGAAGATGATAGCAAGCAGGCACTTATACCATTAACTTCGGCTGTATGTTTATATACGGGCTTCTCACGAACGATCGTGTTTAGTAAAGTTCCCATTTTTGTAGAGTAGTTTTTTCGTGCTTTCTGTATTCTGTGATTCTGACGTCTACAGGCCGATAATATTATGCAGTGTGGCTATTCGGTCCATCTGACACCAAAACTGGCAAAACCTTGCAAATCTAATGTATATTGTATTTTATCTATCGTCGAATACAAGACGACAAGTGACATAATTATATATAGCAACCTTAACTAAAAAAACGGAGATTTTAAATTTTTGTCATATTTTTTTTTAAATGGGTCAAAACACACAGTTGATGTGTCATAGGAATCTTAATCATATTCAGCTTATGTTAGCATCTAAATTTTTTCTATGAAAAGTCTATTTTTTCTGCAAAAAAGAAAAATCGTCCGTTTTTTTTGATAATGATTTCCCTAAATAAAACGGATTTTTTCAAAAATATAACGGAGGTCATTAAACACCCAATCCCTGCATAAACTTCACTTTTTAGAACTCGAACATCAAGAAAAATCTTTTTTGCTCATCAACATCGTATAATAGAGCACTTCGAACAAGGAATTGTGAAAAAAATAACAACTAATGCAGACAGCCTTAAACCTGAAACAGTCGATCACCAAAATAAGTGCGAGCAGCTAACTCTCGACTGCAATAACGGGTGGCCGACGCTATAGGGCCCCCTGTTCTATGCAGAGGATCCTCTGATCGCGTTCAGCGGCTCAATTTATCTCCAAAAGCATTAAAATCCTCATTTCGAAAAATTGACCGCTGGGGACCCCCAATGGGAAATTCCTAAGGGGGGTCGTGGGGGGTCCAAAAGATTTTCTAAACAAAAATGAATCTCGAATTCGCGTTCAGCGGCCTAATTTATATATCCCCAGAGACGTCAAAAAACCATTTTTAAAAAATTGACCAATGTAGACCTATCAGGACCCTCACTGTGGGGCGGGACTGTCTGTGGATTCATTCCAAGGCTTTTTTCTCAATAAAGTTAATAATATTCAAAACAGGACGATATAATTGTGATCTAAACACGGATCAAACATTCCGTTTTTTTTTTTCGAGAAAATTTATCGAAAAAAAACGGATGCTGTATTTCGGAGTACACGTCACTCCGAGGGATAAGATTGTGACAGAAGACAGACAATAGTTTAGATTATCATTGTGGTGAGTTTGGGAGTGATTGGATGGATGTTGATGAAAATATGATACTTTATCCAAAATTTCCGAGGTCGATATTCCGACTCTAAATTTGGGTGGTCTGAGAAATTTTAACAAAATTTTTTGAATTTAACTTTTGGAAGCTACTGCACCACTACAAATTAAAATTTAGTCTTTTTTCTACTTTCTCCACGATTTCTGGCTCTGTGTAAGTCATGGACTCTGAAAAAAACCCATCCGTTTTTTTAGTTAAGGTTGCTATACAGTAGCCAATTTTGTAACCCGATTTTGACTCCATCAATTTTTGAAATCGAGCAAGCTTGTAGTGCATTTATATATAATAGTATAGAGCAACCTACGAGGCGCTTTATGAACACGCATAAAATGAAAAGTCATTCGTTTGTTTTCAAGTCAATTTTGAAAAAGATGTGCAATTGATTTTTCCTTCTGGTCTTAGTTTTTGAGTTCGGTCTTGGTGCAATCATGCATGTAACGGGGTCAAAAATTTGGGGTGGCCTTTCCGGCCAAATTTTGGTGACCCTTATCCCGTCCTGATCAACCAAAAATGCTCTAAATCTAAATCGAAAGAAGCGTCATTTCTACCCAGTTTAGCCCAAATTTTCTCGACCCCCCCGGGACCTTTGCAGAGGTGGTTCCTCCATCCCTCGTCATATACACGTATGGATGTACGTGCAATGGTGCTATCGTGCAAACGCTCGAGACGATCTTTTTTGTTTGTTTGTTTTCAGATGTATGTTCCTGGTCAGCTGGTGGACGCTGGCAAAGTCCTCATTGATATTGGCACTGGATATTATGTTGAAATGGTATGTACTCACCAGTGTTTGCCAGACGAATATATAGATAAGAATTTCTGCATAACATCAGTTTCGTATAGGAATTTACGATCTGTGTTTTTTCACATGAAGGTTATAGCAGCTTGCGGAGTTCTTAGCGGCTTTAGCAAATGAGTGTCAGTATTGTGTTTGGGATCAGACACACAGATGTACATGGGGTGGGTCGGGGGGGGGACACAAGAAGCCCCCGCAGATTTGAGATTTCGCGACAAGCCCCCCTACAATTTGATTCGTCGAAACAAGCCTTGCCGCTGAAAAAAGGTACCCGAAGACTAAAAATCGCTAAAAAAACCCTAGTACCCGACTTCTACAAAAAATTTTCTTTTTTAGCCTAAATTCGGAAATTTTTTGCGTTTTTTCAGTTCAAGCCCCCGAAACGTCAAGACAAGCCCACCCCCTAAAATTTCCAAAATTCCGGGGCAATCCTTCCCCCAGACCGAGACCCCGTGTACATGTATGATCAAACACGTCGTCGAAACTTGACTGTGTCTAACCTTCTTGACAATTTCGGAAGGTCCTTTTAAAAAAGCGAATGCTAGTTGGTTGCTAGTTTTGTCGGCATGAGCGCCAAAGTAAGCTGTTGTATATTATCTATTATTTAAGGTGAGGTTCCAAAACCCAGAGTATATATACATACCCAAGGTGACGTTGTACTGAAATGCGACATTTTGATAATTACTGCAGTGTGTGTAATATGTGGTCTGTAATTTTTATTTGTGGTCTTGGAGTTTTTCACGCAATTAAAGTCAGCCGCTAGTAGTAATGTTGTGGTCTATAAAGACTGCGCAGTGGAATGAAAAAATTATTTGGCTATCTTGCATTATTCTAGAAGAGCGAGCAAGCGAAGGAGTATTTTTCCAGAAAAGTGCAGTACATCGGAAAACAAGTAGATAATGTCCAAGGTGTTGCCAAGAGTAAACTGCAAATGAAAGCTGGTAAGATTGATAGTTTGACTTGATTGATAGTTTGATTTAATTATAATCGTGGCTCTGGAATTGTTTTTTGTAGGTACATCATCACACAACACGGCAGCTAGTTTCTAAAGCTAGCGTGCTTACGCACTCAAGCATACTGGTTTAATTAGTTTTCAATATACCACTTTTGTACATAATTTTATGTACAAAATTGTACAATATACATTAACGTTACCGTCTTTAGTAATAGAGTCAAGTCCATTTAGTCCGAAGGTTTATTAATGGCATTTCTGTAAGCATCAATTTTATGGTATAGTATTTATTTAGTATGACTAAAATATATCGATTAATTAAGTAATAAAATGGGCTTTTAGTTAGCTATAATCGAATACAATAGTACGCGCATTGAAGTTTTTCCCATAGAACTGCATGTGTCGCCCCGAACGTCTGAATTATGTTCTCGTCTTTTAGTGAGCGAGATATGTAAAGTATTAAGTGATCTTGAACAGTACATGCTATATATTATGGTGATTTGTTTTGTAGCCCTGAGCGAAGTATTACAGTCCAAAATCCAGGCCCACCTAATGTCGCAACAGCAGTCTGGTCAAGCCACAGCGTCATGAAGTAGTATATTATAAATAGTAAATTACGTTAGTCTTTGGTTTAGTTGTCGGATGTTTTGTGTGCGTTGTTGAATAACTAGGATGATTTAATCCATAACACTTTGAAATTCCTGTTTTAGAATTCTAGTAATTTTGGCATTTCAAGCTAGTTTTAAATATTTTTGTTTGCTTCGTGTGTCGTGAAAAATGTCAAAATTCAGAATAAGAGGAACACTAATTATAAAATTATGCATTATGAATGTTTTTGTTGTAAATATGTTATTCATCTGCAAATAAAGTTTTTTTTTAAAAATGACTTCCTCATTGCTATGGAATTTTAAAGGGTCAGTGGTAATAGTGTGGATGATTTGCTGCCTGTTATTTCAAACACCGGAAAACCCCATCAGTCAACAATTAGTGTTACAGAATAACCTCATCTAACAGTTGGGCTGAGTTTTGAATAAGTCTTAGTTGGGGCTTGGGTCCAATGTGGAGAGCAAAATAGCCCCTTTATGTACGGTTTTGAGTGGCGCGTGACCCCCTTATTTGAAGACCGTGTACTCACTTGAGGAGGGTAACCTTCTCATTTCAAGACACTAAGAGGTGCCTTACGCGATGTAGGTACTCAACTGAGGCGGGGCCTACACCCCTCAGTTGAGTACATTAACAAAACGTCCTTTTCAGAGGTTGAGTGTCATAGTCTGACTGACTGCTGGGGCCTGTTGCTGAGATTTACAAATCCTACAATACAGTAATAATTGTAAGAGTGTAACTGTAAAATCAAGTGATTCGTCAAGTATGTTGTATATGCAGATCACCAGCTTACAATATTGTAGAATTCCTTTTTTTCATCTCAGCAACAGGCCTGGCGTTTGAATCGAAAATCATAATGAGGCCATTAAGAAATTACCAGGGGTTCCACCCGATTTAACCCAGTTTTCCATAGAGAGGGTTAGGCCAGTTATGAATAGAATACAACATACATACATGGCATCACAATTATGGCGAATTACTCCCAATTATGACTAATGACAATTACGGGTTATTTTTATAGTAATGCAACAGTGCTGCTAAATACACAATCAGAAAAGAGATAAATAAGCTCACGGGCAAGATTGATACAGTTTTGTCACTCACTTCATTCCTGCCACATATGGTGTGAGATGAAGCCACTGACACTGTAAAAACTTCCTACTTCCATTGAGGGCTGTGCCACTGGGCACTGAGTGCCAATTTTGGTGCTAACAAGAGTCAGCACCGCTTTAGGGTGGATTCATACTTAAAAATGTGTATCGTCCGTTCAGCCGAAAAACGAAATAATTCCGTTCATTCTTGAATGATTCATATAATGCAAATTGTGGCTTTAATTTTTCGGGTGTAATTTTTGTACGGCTGCAAGTATGAATGGATCCTAATCAGAACCCCCTAATTAGGTACCTCTTTTGCGGTGAAGAAAGTAGTGAAGCACAGGTTTGTTGCGGCAATAGCACTAATCGTAACTATGTACATCACTAATCTATGTAAAATCTGAGACCAAATTAAGATTATGTATTTTTTTCTATTTGCAAGAATTACGCGGGCCTAATTATTATTATTATTATCCGGGGTCCATTTTTACCTAGGACCCCCCTGGACCTCCCTACGGACCTTCAGGGAACCCCCCCACTAGGGGGTCCTCAGGGGTCAAATGTCGAAATTGAGATTTTGGTGTTTATGTGGGTAATTTGGGTCCCTGAACATAGATATCGGGTTTTTTGCCGAAAATAGACAATCTTTTGCTTAAAATAGAGGGTTCTTTGCCTAGAATAGAGGGTCATTTACCGTCGGCAACCCGTTTAATGCCGACAGGGACTAATTATCTATTGGTTTTCAGATCATTCATTACCCAATGGCAAATCAGCGACCAACGTAATTAATGCTGCGGTATTTGCTTCAGTAAGTTATAATTTGTTCGACTCCACCTTTGCAGATCATTGATTCAACCTGTATGTCCGTCAGAAAAAAAATCACGTCAATGTTGTTGTTATAATTTTTACAAAGTTCATGCACTTTCGTCAAACTTATGTTTAGTTACTGTAGCTTTAATCTAGTTAATCTAATCCAGTTAATATAATTTATGAAAGGGCCCTAAGTACGTTATGCATATTGTTTCATCATTTCTAGACGACTTTTGAATGACGAGCGAGTGATTCAGCGTCTGGCGGATTCCTACCCAGTTCGAATGGTCGCCCGCATCGCTGTGTCGCTGTACACACGAGCCCGATGGCAGTTGGAAGAGAAAGCTCAACAGATGGACTCTAGTCATAAAATTAGTAGTCGACTGAAAAAAATGTACAGAACTTTCACTGATGAACTGAAAACTGGCTTTAAAGAATTAAAAGATAAGCAAAATCGGCCACAATAACAGTACTTATAACTTTTTCGCTGGAAAAATTAAAAAAAATATGTTTTTGTACGAAGATTTGGTTGCATTGAAGAAGCAACAGAAAGTTTTCTCTATTTGCAATCTATATTACACTGAGAAGTGAAACTCTCTGTTATAGTTTGTGACATGATAGGTACCTAATAAGTCACGTTAAATTATTTTAGGTCCGACTAATTTCAGTCGGTTATATATATAAAGCCTGTTTCACACAATCACACTATAGGAAAAACGTGGCATCATGGCGTTCTCAGTAAGGGAATGATGAGTGGGATTCCTTAGGGATTGGAAAAAACTTCACAGTTAACATGATGTGGCATCATATAGTAGAAACTGAATTTAATAGGCGCGTAATATAGGGTGCCACACGATGCCCCATGAAAGTGCCACAGTCACACATTGCTAGGTATATAACGCCCCATGTGGACGTGGAGGCTGGAGCGACACGTGGCATCATGTGGTACTATGGGACACTCGACACGATTTCCCCTTCGTATGATACAGGCTTTTGACAATCCACAGTTGTGAATATATATTGAAATAGTGATAAAGGGTCACCCTGATTTTTGCTTCGAAAAATTTCGGCAATTCAAAAATTGGTTCGCTAAAGAATGTGTGGCTACGTACATCAGTAATTTCGAACGTTATATGGCTTACTGTTGAGAATTGAGAGTGTAGGGACGTAACTTTATGGCGTTTTGTTAACAGTAAGCTTAAGTTAATTACCGCATAAATTCTAATCCCAGATGTTAACCAATTGAAGGACCTTAAAAATAAATATAATTAGTTTCGTCAGTATAATTAGTTTTGTCAGTATGTTCTCCATTTTCACCTTGGCGCGATACACTGTTTTTAGTGGTGTATACTTTGTATTGTTGTGGAGTATGTTATGTTCATACATTGGCGTGGTGAATTATTGGAAGATGTATAGGTAAATGTTGCATTTGTAATAAGGAATATACGCGAATCAGTTGAAGAATCTAAGCCAGGAGCGTTGAGTCCGCGTTATTGCTTTGTGCAAATGTATCAAAGGGTGCCACTTAGTGGTGTCTGCTAACTCCCTAGCTGTTCTTTGTAACCCATGCTCTCGTTTCAACTTTTTAAGCCGAGTCTCACGGTCGCAGATTTCCTCATTTGCACTTCCCTTGTTTTATATTGTTTGTATTTTTTTTGATTCAATAGTAAAGTAGTTTGCTGTGTTTTCGGTTGTCGGGCTATTGTAGACTAAGCGTATTGTAGACTTATAGTAGATGGTCGTCTAGTAGTGTAGTAGTAGTCTATTGTAGACGTATAGTTCATACTAGGGCAAAAAAGTCAGACCATTTTCATTTAAGTTAAAGTTAAAGTAAAGGCCATTGCTTCAATTTAAGTTAAAGTTACAGTTAAAGTAACGCTCAGGCTTCAATTTAAGTTAAAGTTAAAGTAAATCAATGACTTTTTTAAAATAACTTTAATTAAAGTTAAAGTAAGGTTATTTTAATTTAAGTTAAAGTTACAGTTAAAGTAAGACCTTTAACTTTTTTTGGAGTTAAAGTTAAAGTAAGACCCCTAACTTTTTTAATTTCAGTTAAAGTTAAAGTTTAACTTTTTTGCCCTAGTTCATACCCGTCCGAGTAAGCCATTATAAGTTTTATCAAAACGCTATGGGTCTTATCCAAAATTGGACTTATCGGATTAGATTTAACTTTATTTCGTCCATAGCGCAGCGGTAGTTACACGTAGTTTGCGGACACTTTGCACACACCGAAATAATATCTAAGCCGTTTAGGGATAAACTTCGGCCGGCTATCCTCATTTTGTGCTGTGTTATTAGCAAAATTAATTTAAATCTAATCCGTTAAATCCGATTTTGGATAAGGTCCTATGCTATTGTGAACGACTTGTGGTTGTGGACGTTGGCACTTGGCAGTTTGCAGCAATTTGCTGTCTTAAAATATCTTAGACTAGAGTTCGCAAGCGGGTCGGGTCGGGTTGAGATTTTCCGACCCGCGGGTTTAGCGGGTCAGTTCGGTTCAAAAATTCGGCTATAAATCCTCAATTTTGAGGTTCAAAAATTCGGCTATAAATCCTCGGGGGGGGGAGGTGGTGGTGTTATTGCCCGCGGCGGCCCGGGGGCCGGGCGGGCAACGGCGGCGCCGGCCCCAGCGGGGAATTTTGACGTTAAATTTTGCCATTTTGACGATTTTCTCGAGCTAATGGACTCGAGCAGAATGACTACTCGACTGGAGTGGAGATTGGCGGAGCGTATCACCTACTTATCACGAAAAACTAATAACAAAAAATTAACAAGAAAATTTATTTGTATTTTAGTTTGTACAACAGCTTGACAAGGAGTCGGGTTGGTTCGGGTCAGGTCGGGTTGGAATCTATCTCGGGTCGGGTCAAAAAGTGTGGACTCGTTGCGAACTCTATCTTAGACTACACAACACACTGCAACCAACACAGCGTATATTAGGTACGTCATACAGATAAAAAGTCGTTTGTCAGATGAAAACCTGGTCAAATCAAGATTCAAGAGTACTCTTGCCTATTATCTAGGTACTATGTACTCTTGGTAAGATGAGTTTGAAGTTAGATTAAAATTAAAATTAACTCCTTACAATTCAATCTTAAATAACTAGAAATAAAATTCAAATCGGTAAAAGCGTTTCAATTTTAGTTAAAACTTAAAACGTTCAGCCGTTCGTACTAGAGTTCGCAATCGGGTCGGGTTAAGATTTCCCGACCCGCGGGTTGAGCGGGCCAGTTCGGGTCAAAATTTTTGGGCATAAATCCTCGATTTTGACGTTAAACTTTTCTCAAGCTAATGGGCTCGTGGCAGAATGACGGATAGACTGAAGATTTGCCAACCTTATCAGTATCACCCTAACACGAACACCTATCACGAAAAAGTGATAACAAAGAATTGACAATAAATTTTCTGTTTGAGAGTATATAATATAGCAGCTTGACGAGAAGTCGGGTAGGATCGGATCGGAATGGAATCTGTCTCGCGTTGGGTCGTGCGGGACTCGGGTGGGGTCGAAAAACATTGACCCGTTGCGAACTCTAGTTCGTACAATTCCGAGGAATTTTCGAAACAACTACCAGACTAGACAAAAATTTGAACAAAACAGTTTTAATAAATTAACCGAACATAATATTTACAATTTCCACAATACATGTACGTGTAGAGTACGTAAAAATACACAGTGACGACTTACTGACAAATATGTCCACACTAATGTCCAGGTGCGTCTCCGTAAGCTAGTGTGGTCTCGTACTTTTTGCGCCATAGACCGCTGTTACGTCAAATATCGCAACACCAAATCAGTCGTCAAAAGTTCTAGTTATATAATTGGACGGCCAATGGACACCCTTATGACATAAGACTAGTAATGTACTGAGCTTATGCAAACTGTATCATTAGACCGTCACTGTGTAGCGTATATTATTTACAGAATTCAACAAAGAGTGAATCCAACATTATCTTCTGTAATTATTCTGAATATCAGGAATGTCAACCACAAGGATGGTCGTCATAAATTGATGCTGGAAGGTGCGACATCATCTACCCATCTTGAGTATTTCTTGCACTGTTGACGCAAACTTTCTAAAATATAGTTTATATACAAAAAGTGTAAAAAAATACTGAACATACGAATAGATTTTCACAATTAGCATTGGAAATTTCATTCGTCGCCAAGAAGAACGTTACGCCTCAGTGAAAATTAGTAATACGCAAAAGTTAAAACAGGTGAAAGTTTTTTACATTGCACAAAAGCTGCAGGTTGTTGTATGTGCCACCGTAAATATTCGTAAAATAGGTAAAACAAAATGATTATGAATGGCAGCAGGTACGATACAACAACGATAAAGAGTGTTAAAATTATTGTTTGTTTCGAACAAGATTGTTTTACCTAAGCCTACGCTTAGAAATGGCAGCACCTTAAAAGCAGTTCTCGGAGTTTAGAATGCTTAATAAATAGCATTTTGATTTCGTGGTTGGAAGACTGAAAACGAGTGCAAAGATCACTTAACTCCTTCGCTGCAACAATCACCTCTTGTCTACCAACGAGAGCATCAAAGTCTGACAAAAAATGTTGAACACAAAGAAAACAGTTGACGTGATTTTCAAATCACATGTTTTGCTTTGTCTCTGTGTTGAACATTTTTGGTAAAACTCTAAAACACCATACTGTACAACTGACCTAGAGGTTATTGGCGCTCCGGGCAGATAAAATGGATTGCACACAACATCCGCATAGACATTATGAAGACGGCGGAAGATCTGAATCAGAATGTAACATGTACGTACAGAATGCAGATACATATGTACTCACAAAAAATATACGTAGTGTATGGTAGCTAATTCATACTACAATGATCATAACTTTCATAAAAATATTTATTTCAGTTAGAAACCATCTTCAAATATTCACTTTCAGGTATTTTAGTTTTAGTTAAAATATTCTATTCACCAATCACCAATGCTCCATTGTCCATTATATTAAAATTTCACACAATCACCAATGCTCAACCTGATTAGAAAAATGCATTATTGTTCGTTGGAGAGAATCTAGATAAACTATTAAATAAATTTCAAATGAAAAATACTAAGTATCTTACCGATCTTATGTCACTATCCTTGAGAGAAACACACGATAATTCGATCATTAAAATAAATTTAATTTTCGTGTTCGTTGCATAGCCATACCTAAAATGCAAAATGTGTACACAGTAAATTTTGGCACAGACAGATGTAGTATACGAATTTTCGAAACGCAACGTTGTGTCCAGTAAGCTTTCTGTACTTTACTTGCTTAATTTGGTATCAGCGCTTACATAAATACGTACTGAGTTACTGTAAAAGCTTAAAAAATTTGGCCAGAAACATCTATATACTAGTTGCCGAACCCGAAAATACTTTTGATTTCAGAACTCAGTTCACTTTAGTGACAAAAATTTTAGTTCAAAACAGATTCTGCAGACAACAACAGTACCTAATAACTTTTTGGAAAAAATACAACTGTGGGGTGGGGGTCGAACCCATGCAGTAAGACAATCCTCTTGAAATAGCGCCTTTGACCACTCGGCCACGCTACTTCAATTGCTGTGATGTTGTCCCTGCTTCTGGAAAGAAACATGACTAATATATATGCGCTCAATAAATAATCAAAAATATAATTAATAATTTGTAATAATTAACTTTGCTTTAGCTAACTGAAGAACTAGAAGTTTAATGCCACATTTTGAAGTTTGAAACTGGAAAACAGATAATAATAGTCCAGACAATCACGTGAATTGCATATGTATTTTGTCTGAAACATTACAATGAGCAAAAAATTTTAAAGAACAAAAATCAATCAAAATTACAATTTAAGATCTCTAAACAAGTGTTCTTTACAATTGGTTCGTTTAAATTTGGAACAACGCCGTTTTCAAAAAAAGAGAGCAGTCAGCTCCCATACTGACTTTACGTGTTAATCATAATGCGCATAACAGCATGTAGCTGCTACTTTTACACTGTGCAGAGTTGGTTTCAAAACAATTGTTCCTTCTCTAGAAGGAACAAAAATTAGGCCTACTATACTCCGCCTGCTAGTATAAGCCATAGGCTTGTCACCAGTCTCAGACGACAACTATTTGTAAAAATGTGAACCAGATGAAAAGACAGCAAATGGCTCAACGCTGCTAAAATTTTTCTGGATGTTTTAGCCAACTTGTTCCAGGCCGTAAAATAATCATAATACGTATCAAATTCATTGAAATTCGTCGAAAAATAAAAAATTCTAATGTACGTCCCCAAGGGATGTCCAATATTGCAAACAGTTCCAAAACTTCAGTAATGTTCATATTCCAACAGTACAGTGTTGTTTTTTTACCCTGCCAATAGTCACATCAAAAGGTCGACGACAAAAAATAGCTGTCAGCATGTACCAACAACGTTGAGCACAGGAACATCTACAATTAAATGAATTGGTAAGTACAATTTGTGCTCTTCTGTTGACAACAGCAGTCCCAAGTACAGCTCGCGAATGTCCGTGCTTCGATTGGTTTGTCCTGCGGCCAGTTTTTCTTCCACGATATCCAAAGACGTGTGAATGGCGTAATGCAGTTGCAACTCTGCTTCCAAATCTTCCAGCGAATTGACGGACATCATAAAAACCGGCGCATTCTAAAATTAAACAGATTGGCTGGGATTAACAAAAGGCGTTCAATTTCAGACAGACTCGGTCTAGTACAACGTTCTTTTCGAATGAAATAGAGCATCGTAACAAAACATTCTATCTCTATGGGTATTTCACACGATAAAGTGTTCGACTTACACCGAAGCTGAGTTAGACGCGCTTTATGAACTCCACTCATTTACCAGACGCAGTATATACCAGAAACCAGATACATACATAATGCTCATTTGCTAAAGTCTGACCAAAAAATGCTGGACGCTGAGACGAATGTGATTTCATAATGAAAAGAAAAGAATTGCTTAATTGTTTTCAATCGACAAGAGTCAAGCAAGTAGTCGCACAAATCACGCCACCTGTTTTCTCACAGGGTTCAATTTTCGGTCAGACTTTAGTATTGGGTATACCACATATTAAATTACAACACTACTACTATATTATCATAACTAAGTGCAACTAAGGCTAAATGTCTAGTTTAAATATCGAAAAACCAGACGAGTCTCCACAGCAAAATTTCATTAGTCATTACAAAGCCGGATATGGCCGGTAAACGGGACAACCTGCCAAACAACACAAAATCCTTCTCGTCAAAAGAGCAATCTTTGATCAATATCATCCGTCCACACTATTCTTCCCTTAGGGACAGTGTCGATTCATACTTACAGCCGCATGGAACTCGTAAAATTACAAAATAATCACGCCACCATAATGATCTTATAGACTAATTTTTAGACTAGACTATTTAGTTATTTTGGTGGCTGAGCGGACATTCGGCAGTAAGCATGAATCGACCCTAAAAACACAACAAACCGATAAATTTGAAAACTTACTTCTTTATCAATTACTGCCAAAGCTACTGCCATTATGTCCAATGAAACAGCCGGTGCCTATAAAAAACTGAAAAGTACTATAATGCAACATTACCTAGATATAAGGAGCGTTTCATACTTCAGTAGCGTATACAAATAAACCGACATAGGGTACATGGGCATTTTTTGAGTAAACGGGCTTTCGGACGTACGGACATCGGCTGTATGAGTAAAGGTGCGAATCATACTTTTGAGCCGCGTGTCTGCTCCACTAAAAGTGTTTTCGAATTTGGATAAACGGACATACGCCTGAAGGGCAAACACGCATAAATCCGACAGTATAAATTGAACATACTTGCCGTTCAGAAGTATGAATAGACCCTAAATCAGCTTTTAATGACAAATAAACTTAATCAACCATGACAGACCGCGCGCGTGGCCGACAACGCTCCGATCAGAGATGAAAACGGTCGGGTCAATTTTCGGGTCGGGTCGGGTGGAGGTATCGTGACCCAAAATATTTTCGGGTCAAAAATATTACGTCGGGTCATAATTTTAAGTTTCATTTATACCTAAAATTGGGAAAAAATGATTTTTTAAAATTTTCTAGCACTAAGTCTACAATAAAAAATATTTTTGCGGTTACTTTTACAAATAAATATGTTATGTCAGTTTCACTAAAATTTTCTTCGCACTTTTTGAGCCTAACATACGTGATCCGAACGGGTGAAAAAATTGCGACTGAAAAACGGATACGGGTCGGGTCGGGTTGAAGATCAAACCGGTCGGGTCGGTTCTCACATTATTGACCCGTTTTCATCTTTGGCTCCGATAATTATAACCAACCGCACTATCACCTTTTCTAGGTTCGGCGCTGGCTCGTTCAGAGAGAGTTCTGTTCAACTGGCGTTTCTAGTCAGCTAATCTTCAACACATTCAAAAGACCGTTTTCGGTACTATATACATCAATAAACACTGCAAATTAAGGCAACAAAGCTTTACTTTAAATATGCGGCAAGACTAGACAGATGAATCTATGAATAATTTATTAACAAGCATGAATAAAAATGTCCAGAAGCAGAACTCGAAATCATCACTTGTGTAAATCAGGTTGGATAATTTTCGAAAATCTATATACTATTTTGAACATGTCATGAAAATATTTGAATAAACTAAAAAAATGATAAAAAAGTTTTTCTAATCACTGCACTCATGTTTTGTTAAAAAACAATACGAAAATGAATCACAACAACTTATGAGTAAATTACAGGCAAACAAATTATAAGTAAGGTAAACTAGTAAGCGACAGAGCCAAGTATTAAAAGTACAAACTTAACTTAAAAATACAAAACAAACACAGTTTATGAGACAAGTACAAGTAGCTATACAATAAAACTGAGACAAGTAGCTATCATCAGTACAAAATTATATAAAATAGAATAACATAAAATAGGTATATAAAACTGGAATAATTATGCAATAACATATTAATATAGTTGTGTGGAAGCAATAAAAGGGACTCTATCAAACGGTATCTATACACAAGTTAATTGTAGTTAATTATATATTAATAGCTAAAGTAAAGGCTATTGAGTATTTTTTCAGGTTGATCGACTAATATAAATGACAATGACATAAGAGAGTTCATTCAACGAAGTATTCAGTGGATGAAGTTAGTTAAAGCAAATAAAACCAATAAGTAAGTCGGAAAAGATTCAATTAAATCAAAAAGCCCTAAACGTTTAACACACACCCAACATTGCAAGTTTCTCGCATTCAGAAAAATCACAAAAATAGAGTCATACAGACCCGTAGCGATACTATTAACAAACCATACATACTAAAAAACTTATAAAAAGTATTTATGTGTGATCGCTATTGGACAGGTTCCGTGGAACATAAGAAGGCTGAATATCGCTCAATGGGATACCATTGCAAACGGCATAGTCCAAAAATTGATGTCCATAGGTCCGGCAAATCTGGGCAAGAGCTTTGGCGTCCGCTTCTGCATTATGAAAGGAAATGGCATTTTCGGCAGCCGCGGGAAAGCAGCGTTCAAAAATAGACTGCAGTTTAAAGTATCCGGCTGGTCGTTTAGTATAGCAATTATTATTTCTTTTAGTTTTCGGGGTTTCAGCTGATAAATTTAAACGACGCTTGGCCCGCCCAGTACCAATATTTAAGCTAAAACTCGTATTCTCAGCCGGCGTTACAGCTATGGGAGACATTTCCGAAAGAGATTTAGGTTGGGCGGCTTCTGGTTTTGGTGTTGAACACACTTTCGGCTCGGGAGTGCTGAGAAGCTCGTTCGCAGCATTGCCAAAGTCAACGATTTTTTCAACCAAATTTCCATCACCGTGCCCGCCTGTCGTCATAGTTATGGCAGCTGAAACAATCATCGCAGAATTTTTGTTCAATCTATCTACGGGCAATCAAATTCGAGAAAGAATTTAACAGATTATATACATATAGTTACATATAGCATGTAGCTTATGGAAATTTAGTAATATGCGCATCAACTAAATCTAAGCAAACAAGTCGGGTGACATCAACGGGTTGCCGACAGTGGGTAGGGGACCCTCTATTCTAAGCAAAGGACCCTCTATTCTAGGTAGAGGTCCCTCTGTTTGTGTTCAGGAGCTCAAATTACCCCTAGGGACGTCAAAATCCCAATTTCGAAAATTTGACCCCTGGTGACCCCCTGGGCAGGGTGCCCTAGGGGGGTCATGGAAGGGTCCAGAGGGGTCCTAGACGAAAATGGACCTCGGATTCGTGTTCCGGGGCCCAAATTACCCCTAGGGACGTCAAAATCCCAATTTCGAAAATTTGACCCCTGGGGACCCCCTGGGCAGGGTGCCCTAGGGGGGTCATGGAAGGGTCCAGAGAGGTCCTAGACGAAAATGGACCTCGGATTCGTGTTCCGGGGCCCAAATTACCCCTAGGGACGTCAAAATCCCAATTTCGAAAATTTGACCCCTGGGGACCCCCTGGGCAGGGTGCCCTAGGGGGGTCATGGAAGGGTCCAGAGGGGTCCTAGACGACAATGGACCTCGGATTCGTGTTCCGGGGCCCAAATTACCCCTAGGGACGTCAAAATCCCAATTTCGAAAATTTGACCCCTGGGGACCCCCTGGGCAGGGTGCCCTAGGGGGGTCATGGAAGGGTCCCGAGGGGTCGTAGACGAAAATGGACCTCGGATTCGTGTTCCGGGGTCCAAATTACCCCTAGGGACGTCAAAATCCAAATTTCGAAAATTCGACCCCTAAAACCCACTTTTCACACCCCCTAATGGCTGAAACATAAACCCAACAGGTTTCGTCCATACACACCAGATCCAGTTTTCAAGGTCACGTGACCCGGCCCCCCGAGGGGCCACGAGTCCATCAAGTTGGGGGGTGCAAGTACTCAAGGGGGGGACCCTTCCACCAAAGTTTGGTTCATATCCATAAAGCATTTCACACAAAAAAGTGGCAACATAAGAAGCCAAAGGATTAATTACAATATTTACAATATATTTACAATATATTTACAATATTTACAATATATTTACAATATATTTACAATATATTTACAATATATTTACAATATATTTACAATATATTTACAATATATTTACAATATATTTACAATATATATTACAATATATTTACAATATATTTACAATATATTTACAATATTTACAATATATATTAATTACCTTACTATACTATATAAATTTTTCGGCAAAAAAGAGAAATGATAATAACTCGGGAATGGCTCATGGCGGAAAATCAGTTTTTTATTTATTATATAGCACTAAGTATGGCAAAAAGGTTTTGTATTCATAGTTAGTCCGTGAAAGCAACCGGTTAACCGCTAAACCGGTTTTAAAAAATAAAAAATTTCAAGACTACAAAACTTAAGCTAGAACCATGACTCGTACATACCATACACAAAATCAGGTGTTCGATCACATTCCAAAATCACATTCGAGTAAATGGCTATTCTTGACTACATTTGAGCATCAATTTCACCAGTCTATATCTTTAACGATGGTGTTAAAGTAAGTAAACTGTGTTTACGGAGCAGCTTTTACTGTTTATTATTTATAAGTTTATTTGTACTTTTAACATTTTCAATTTCAATTCTGTAACGTTTGGGTCTTAGCAAGGCCTTTTCTCTGATGATTACTAAGGAAGAATATAAATTACGAATTTAACTTATCCTAAGATTCAATTAACAGCTGATTTGTTGCAAGAAATTAATTTGTATGTAACTAATTTTTAAATATTTAATTCTAATGATACAATGTTTGAGATTCTACAGAGACCTTTTAATTAGCGGCTCAACTTTTTCGACAAATGAAAGTGTTTCATAATATTTTACTGCAATTAGTACTGAACTTTCTGTACATTGCTGTCGTAATCTCGGAAAACTAGAGCTATGTCTTATATTTACGTAGATTTGGATAGTGTGAATTGAACCCTCATCAGGCACAATAGTAGGTTGTTCAGAGGAACTATTTTTAGACTCAATGACCATACAGAAGCGAATTCAAGACCAAAATAATCTGGACAACCAGTGATAATATTTACACTGATATTGGTCAAAGTTGAAAGAATTAACCATTTAGTTACAGCATAATATTAAAGAAAACTGCTACTCGTAGTATTACACTGTTATCTGCTGCCAATATATTGCTGATTGAACGAAACAATTTTGAAAAAACTACTCATCAATCAAAAAAAAAGCTAAACCGCATTCGAAAATTATAGACCTGATGCTCCCAGCGCCACAATTCGGATACACGCAATATTGGCTCCCGACGTCATGTGAATGCCAGTTATTTCATTGGAAAAAGATAACTTGAATTATACAAGACCTTCACCCAAAGCAAAATTCTTACATAATCAGTGCATCTACAAAACCACCAGTTTTGTATGACATTGAATTTACCTCCGAATTGGAAGTTTCGAGATACTTTTATGTAATGCAAGGTTCTTTCCTTTACCGGATCAAAAGAATTGACAAAATTTCAGCCGTAAATAAAATAATCTAAATGGTCCTAATTTTTCTTACGCAGAATTTCATTCAGGTTGAACAAATTTAGTTAATGTTACGCTATAATGTTACGCGTACGTACATACTGAATACATCTAGTCAGGTGCTAATAGGCTACGTAGAACATGAATTGAGCATATTGCACATTCCCGCTGCATAGACTTAAGGAATAAGGTTTAACGATGTTAAAAATTTTCAACTTTTTGGTTTAAGGTTTAAGGATTCAGCCAATCAGCTACGAGGTGTAGGCGGAGCTTCTTCATTCAGTCAATCTGTTACGAGCTGTAGGCGGACCGAGCTTCTGTATTCTGTCAATCAGCTGCGAACAGTGGGTAGACAGAGCTTCTGCATCCAGCCAATGAATATACAACATTCAAACATCGTGAAGTATATGTATTTACTGCCAGTGTAAATGAAACGTTAAACCTCAAACCATAAACCTTAAACCTGCAGTAGGAAGCGGGCATAAGTCTGTGTTCTGAGTTTCGACTGGCCAACCTGGTTGATTTGTAGTTACCTTACACAAACTACATACGACGACGAGTGATACTTTCTTGATTGATCCATGACACCCGTAAGTCTTACAAAAAAGTATTTAATACCGGCTTTTTTCCTAACCTTACCAGCTGAGCGATGCCGTTGTAATTACGTAAGTGTCTAAGCGAGAACTGGTGAGCCCTGTTTATACATGACAAAAACAAGCACGAACTGTGTATAATATGCTTTACGACTTGCATATTTTCAACTTGCTTACGAACCGAATGACAGAAACAGGAATAAAAATTGCATGTACCTATTTGAATATTTAATATAATATGTATTTCATGTGTTTTCGAATGCAAATTCGAGTCTAGGTGCTTTTCTCAAAACCAAATTTTATCTGACAACCCTTTACACGTTTTTTGACAATTCAAAAAATACCTGAACGCGGTGCTGCCGTTGAGAGCAAATTATTTCCTCGTTCACACTTCTAGACTGTAGAATTTGTACATAAAACAACATAACAACGCTAACGCATAAACTTATCATGGTCAATTATATTGCCATAGGTAACAAGATTCCACGAAATTGCAAGTTCCATCCCAATTTACTAGAGTCGGAGCTGTAAATTTGATCAGATAATTTATTAATCAACAGTGCAGTATGCAATTTTGAACGCCGCGTGCTATGACTGGTCTCTAAAGCTTGGTTCATACTTGTCCTTATCCTTGTCCCTATCGTTTTGTCCCTAAGCTATTTCAGAAAAACTGCACAGCCAAATATTCCAATTTTTTGCATAACGATAGTTGAGGTCACTTCTAGACCGTATGCAAATTTTTAGCTCAAACGCTTTTGTCAATTTTTTACAGCAGCTGACCTAAATTTGTCCTTGTCCTTGTCTCTGTGTCCTTAAGGACGAGTATGAACCGGGCTTTAGTCAACAAATTAGCTCTGTATTCTGTAACACTGTAACAATCAGCACACTGAATGAAAACGTCACTGTTCTTCCATTATGAGCTGACTTCAAAGTTAATTTTAAACTTTGAGGTTGTATTTAAAATTCTGAAAAAGTTCAGGTTAAATTGAGCAATAAATTACTTGATCAAACTAGTATATACGACACGCACTAGTTACCTTACTATACTATATAAACTTTCTTGCTCAAAAATAATTACGATAATAACTCAGGATCGGCTCAACGCAGAAACGTCAATTTTACGTTATCAGATAGCCAACAGCGTGGCCAAAAATTTTTCTATTCAAAGTCAGTTCGTAAAGGAAACCGTTTAACCGCTAAACCGGTTTGCAAAAAATAAAAAATTTCCATACTGGCATTTTTGGGCTCGAACATCTACTACGACGAATGTAACATGATACTATAGTGTCATTTAATTCTCAAATTTTCAGACCGTCATAACTTGCCTCAACGCTAACGTAAAAACATAAAATTGACGCCTTTCAACTCAGAACAGTAGGCTCTTTTGAATGATACCTTACTTGACGTATACCATTCACGGTTAAACATTTAAATTTCCAACTCTAAATTATGACGCAAGCTTAACGTCACGTTTAAGGCCATGTCACCCATCATTTTAAAGCTCTAACAATTTCCTCTCAAATGACGTTAACATTATTATTCTCCCAATACCGTATCAAAAGTTATGGCCCCTGAAAGATTTCATAAAAGGGGCTGATTGTACTACAGATCACACCATGGGTGATCAAATCCCAAAACAATTGAATTTAGGCAAAAATTTAAAAATTATTTGCTCATTTTTGAAATAATGCAACATAAATAGACTTAACTTAGATATATACGACATGGTCAAACTAGTCTAAACTAGACTCACTAAACTTGTTACAATATTTACAATATATTTACAATATATTTACAATATATTTACAATATATTTACAATATATTTACCTTACTATACTATTTACAATATATTTACCTTACTATACTATATAAACTTTCTTGCGAAAAAATAATTACGATAATAACTCAGGATCGGCTCAACGCAGAAACGTCATTTTTACGTTATCAGATAGCCGACAGCGCGGCCAAAAAGTTTTCTATTCAAAGTCAGTTCGTAAAAGAAACCGTTTAACCGCTACACCGGTTTAAAAAAAATAAAAAATTTCCATACTGACATTTTCGGGCTCGACCCTCTACTACGATGAATGTAAGATGATACTTATAGTGTCATTTAATTCCAAAATATTCAGACCGTCATAACTTGCCTCAACGTAAACGTAAAAACATAAAACTGACGCCTTTCAACTCAGAACAGTAGGCGCTTTTGAATGATACATTACTTGACGTATACCACTCACGCATAAACGTTTAAATTTCCAATTCTAAAATATGACGCAAGTTTAACGTAAAGTTTTAGGGCCATGTCACCCATCATTTGAAATCTCTCTGAATTTGCTCACAAATGATGGTAATATTACTGTAGTATTATTGTAGTATCTTTACGCTATCGAAAGTTATGGGCCCTTAATCCGTTGCTCAAGGGGCTGACTACACTGATCAAACCATGTGTGATCGAATCTCAATGCCACGGCTGAATTTTTTCAAATTTTTGTTAACTATAAAATTTTATTGTTAAACCATAAAATTTTATCAGGAATAGTCGAACTAGTCTAAACTAGACGCACTAGACTTGTTACAATATATTTACAATATATTTACAATATATTTACAATATTTACAATATATTTACAATATTTATTACCTTACTATACTATATAAACTTTCTTGCTCAAAAATAATTACGATAATAACTCAGGATCGGCTCAACGTAGAAGCGTCATTTTTACGTTATCAGGTAGCCGACAGCGTGGCCAAAAAGTTTTCTATTCAAAGTCAGTTCGTAAAAGAAACCGTTTAACCGCTACACCGGTTTGAAAAAAAATAAAAATTTCCATACTGACATTTTCGGGCTCGAACCTCTACTACGATGAATGTAAGATGATACTACAGTGTCTTTTAATTAGAAAATATTCAGACCGTCATAACTTGCCTCAACGTAAACGTAAAAACATAAAACTGACACCTTTCAACTCAGAACAGTAGGCGCTTTTGAATGATGCATTACTTGACGTATACCACTCACGTATAAACGTTTAAAATTCCAATTCTAAATTATGACGCAAGTTTAACGTAAAGTTTAAGGGCCATGTCACCCATCATTTGAAAGCTTTTTGAATTTGCTCACAAATGATGCTAATGTTATTGTAGTATCTTTACGCTATCGAAATTTATGGCCCCTTAATCCTTTGCTCAAGGGGCTGACTACACGGATCACACCATGTGTGATCAAATCTCAATGCCACGGCTGAATTTTTTCAAATTTTTGTTGGCCATTGAATTTTATTGTTAAACCATACACTTTTATCAGGAATAATCGAACTAGTCTAAACTAGACGCACTAGACTTGTTTACAATATATATTAACCTAATAATAATGATAATGATAATAAGCAGGTTTCGTCTTCGCAGTTATCTCAGAAACCCCTGGCGTATGATATTTTCACCATTCATGTGGCTGATAAAACAGCATATACCAAATTATAGCGGTTTTTGTCCGGGCGCCAAGGTCATTACTACGTCAACTTGCAGTAAAGGGGTCATGTGAACCATCAATTGAAAGCGCTTTGTCTCCCCATTCCAATGGTGAAATTCCCAAGTGGCTGCGACCCCCATAACAAAAGTTATGGGGGTTTTAAGGTTTTCACACCATAGAACACTTTTATCATAATTAAATCGTAATTACTAAATTACGATATGTGTTCTTTTTCCTCATGTCTTTAAAGGCGCCATAACTGGCCTTTAAAACGCCGGACAGACGAACGAACAGCATCATTGGACTGCTGGCAAGCAGGGCTTTCAAATGAGGGGTCACATGACTACATAGCGCTTCAGGTTACCCCGAAATATAAATCTCAGGGTATGCTCACGTGACAAGGTCATGTGACCCCTCATTTGAAAGCGCTCCTTAAATCAAGACGATTGATGTAAGTGTCATGTTTGTACGTCATTCCTATCATCCGCTAGACGTCTTTTAAAATTGACCCTTGGTGACTAACTATAATCAGCCCATGTTAGATCAAATCTCTTTACATGTAAATTTCAACTGAATTTTATTTAAAAATCAGTAAGATTAACACTCAAGTGTCCTGAAACTTAAGTATGTTGTCAAACTAGTCTAAACTAGACGCACTAGTCTTGTTACAATATATATTATATTTACAATATATTTACAATATATTTACAATATATATTAACCTAATAATAATGATAATGATAATAAGCAGGTTTCGTCTTCGCAGTGATCTCAGAAACCCCTGGCGTATGATATTTTCACCATTCATATGGCTGATAAAACAGCATAGACCAAATTATAGCGGTTTTTGTCCGGGCGCCAAGGTCATTACTACGTCAACTTGCAGTAAAGGGGTCACGTGACCCATCAATCGAAAGCGCTTTGTCTCCCCATTCCAATGGTGAAATTCCCAAGTGGCTGCGACCCCCATAACAAAAGTTATGGGGGTTTTAAAGTTTTCACACCATAGATCACTTTTATCATAATTAAATCGTAATTACTAAATTACGATATGTGTTCTTTTTCCTTATGTCTTTAAAGGCGCCATAACTGGCCTTTAAAACGCCGGACAGACAAACGAACAGCATCATTGGACTGCTGGCAAGCAGGGCTTTCAAATGAGGGGTCACATGACTACATAGCGCCTCAGGTTACCCCGAAATATAAATCTCAGGGTATGCTCACGTGACAAGGTCATGTGACCCCTCATTTGAAAGCGTTCTTTAATTTAAGACGATTGATGTAAGTGTCATGTTTGTACGTCATTCCTATCGTCCGCTAGACGTCTTTTAAAATTGACCTTTCGTGACTAACTATAATCAGCCCATGTTAGATCAAATCTCTTTACATGTAAATTTTAACTGATTTTTTTAAAAAAATCAGTAAGATTAACACTGAAGTGTCCTGAAACTTAAGTATGTTGTCAAACTAGTCTAAACTAGACGCACTAGTCTTGTATATTAACCTAATAATAATGATAATGATAATAAGCAGGTTTCGTCTTCGCAGTGATCTCAGAAACCCTTGACAAATGATATTTTCACCATTCGTGTGGCTGATAAAACAGCATATACCAAATTATAGCGGTTTTTGTCCGGGCGCCAAGGTCATTACTACGTCAACTTGCAGTAAAGGGGTCATGTGACCCATCAATCGAAAGCGCTTTGACTCCCCATTCCAATGGTGAAATTCCCAAGTGGCTGCGACCCCCATAAGAAAAGTTATGGGGGTTTTAAGGTTTTCACACCATAGAACACTTTTATCATAATTAAATCGTAATTACTAAATTACGATATGTGTTATTTTTCCTCATGTCTTTAAATGAGCCATAACTGGCCTTTAAAACGTCGGACAGACAAACGAACAGCATCATTGGACTGCTGGCAAGCAGGGCTTTCAAATGAGGGGTCACATGACTACATAGCGCTTCAGGTTACCCCGAAATATAAATCTCAGGGTATGCTCACGTGACAAGGTCATGTGACCCCTCATTTGAAAGCGCTCCTTAAATCAAGACGATTGATGTAAGTGTCATGTTTGTACGTCATTCCTATCGTCCGCTAGACGTCTTTTAAAATTGACCCTTCGTGACTAACTATAATCAGCCCATGTTAGATCACATCTCTTCACATGTAAATTTTAACTGAATTTTTTTTAAAAATCAGTAAGATTAACACTCAAGTGTCCTGAAATTTATGTATGTTGTCGAACTAGTCCAAACTAGACGCACTAGTCTTGTAATAATAATAATAATTAATAGGATATAAACTATCCTAAGCATAATGATAAATATAATAATCCAATTTTTAATGTACCAAACCCAGTTTCAAATATACCAAACGAAAGCTCATAACCCGCTTATCATTTTTCGGTTAACTCCTAAGCTTAATTCTATTTATGAAAATAAAATAAATTTTTGGAACCAGTCCATAGTGTTAAATGAAACACACAAAGTAACTTAAACTGATTTTAACTTACCATTGTCGTAATCCCCGTGGTGTAGTGGTTAGCATCGAGGAGTCTCACCCCTCTGGTCGCTGGTTCGAGTCCAGCCGGGGGTCGTTTTTTCAAATATATAACTTGGGTTTTTCTAGAATAACGAAAGTATTGCATTTCGATCACATACTTGCGTATAGATCTAAGTCATTTCTTCATCAGAAATTTTCTCAAATTTTTTGTCCTTTCTGTGATCCGCGCATTTGCTTCACGTACATAGATTCCTAACATACCCGACGCACTAGACTTGTAATATTAATTACCATCTTTAAAACTATCCTATTTTTTGTGATAATTATAATAATAGGGTGAGGTGGCTCTGGAAAGGTTGGCGTTGATGTTCTAAACATGAAATAAGCTTACATTATGATGGTCGTGGCCCGGTTCTCTGGTTCCAGGTCAATAAAGTTGGAGTTATTTTATTGTCAAAATTAATCTTACTTTTCGGCACATAAGTCAGCGGTAACCTATAGTTTTTATGGTGTCAAATGAAAGCTGTTCTTATATCCTAACTGATGTCGAAAACTAGAACTTTTTACCAGCTAGCTAAAAAAAGTTATGGCGTAAAAAGTTTTTACGTAAACTGAGTATTTTTCAAAAATGTTACGTAACGTCCGTGTTACCATTGATATAACAAAAGAAACGCTTCCATGAAGTCATCCATATAACTGTGATCCTTACACAAAACAGTTTTTATTCCATCAGTGACCATGGAGCCGGCCATATGGGTCTAAATCTGAAGTTTATTCTATTCAAAAATTTTATTTTGCATTTTTTTGTATATAAGTCAGCGTTAACGTATAGCTTTTTTGGTATCAAATAAAAGCCCGTAGTCTGCACTATCTAATAGTGAAAACTAGAACCTTTTACGTGGTCCCTGGAAAAAGTTATTGCCTAAAGTTTTAGATTTAATTTTAGAAAACATTTTGTTCGAAAAAATTCCTCCGCGACTACTCACATCATATACGTATTGAACAAAAGATCGGAAAAATTGAAACCGTTATAACTTGCTTCAACGTTGACGTAGAAACATGAAATTGACGGCATTCTGCTCAGAACTTCAGGCGCTTTCGAATGACACCTTACTTGACGTTGACGGACGCCACGTTAAATCAGCGTTTAACAATTAATTAATACGGAACATTGGTTGGTTTTTACGTCATCGTGCGACCTATCAATCGATAGCTCTTGACAAGCGCTAGCATTTAACAAAAATTTCACGTCGATACCACAACCGTATAAAAAGTTATGGCTCCTGGAATTTTTCCCTTTTGTTGACTACCTGTAATCACCTCATAAGCGATCAAATCGCATTGCAAGTCATTTTTGACTCAAGTTTGCATTTTGAAATTTTTTTCAAAACAAGTTTTATTGTTAAACACTGCGTGACTTCACGTTGTAGAGCTAGTCTAACTAGTCTAAACTAGACGCACTAGTCTTGTAATTACAATATATTAATAATAATAATAATAATAATAATATTAATAACAGACAGTTCAGATACAAAAGGGTTGCCTTTGCTTCGCAACTGGTCGGCAACCCAAAAAATCCTGCAGTGCCACTAAAATTCTAAATCTAGGGATTCAAAAATAACAATTCAACAGTATTTACAGAGTGGTGAAGAAAAGAGTCAATCAAATTCAATGCAGCACAAACCTATATGTTTTTACACAAAACTTGCAGATGTTAACTTACAAGCTGAGCTAATAGTGGAATCCTCAGTATTTTCGCTGTCGTCAACAAAACCACTGTCTTCACATTTCTTCTCTTCACACAAATCCACAGACAGCCGACTTAGCTCACACTCCAGCTGATCAAACTCTATAAAGGCCTTCAGACTGTCCACACAAATTATATCTTCCAAAGTGATGTCAGAAAGCTGGGAATCTGAGCACAACAAATGACTTCTAAAAAGCAAAACAAGATGGTTTAACACTAGCCTCCTAAGCTATTAGGTCGGTAGTTGGAGTACAGGGGAACTTTTTAAAAAAAATTATCAGTTCCAATTATTTTTTAAACAAATAAAAGTACGCACTGAATTTCGATCCAAGCTTTAAACACACACTTTACCTCGTTTCACATTTTTGCACCCTAAAATGACTGTGAACTTCAAGTCATCAGTTTTAAAACCACGCCGAGCCTTTCTTTATTTCTGACCAGTGGTATAGCCAGGAAAAAATTTCGGAAGGGGGGGGGGGGGGACTTTTCGATTTTTTGGAAATGTGTTAAAATGTATACATATATATACTTAATTGCTATTTTAACGCAAAAAACGACCCATATTAGCAATCTTTTGGCTAAAAACAATGCTAATTTTCGATCACAGCAGCTTCCAACGTAAAATTGTACCTCAAAATACCAAAAATTACAAAAAAATGCGGTCCGCAAGCTAGCACATCTGCAAATTTTACCGAAATTTTTTGACGTTAAAACTGTACTTTTACTAATGTCATTTTTGTACCAATAAACAGCTACAACGACACAGTGCAATCAAGCAAATACATATATAGTGCACAATGCTACTATATGCACATGCTTTCATACAAGATAAAAGCAAGGAACACTAAGACAAAGAGTTGCAGGGGTCTGGGAGCGACAGCCCCCAGAAAACAAATTGGGGAGATTATTGATTTTTAGACCAAATTTAATGAATTGGAGACGTATCAGAAATTTTGTCCAGCCGGACCATAAAGGGGGACCTTTGTGTAAAATTTCAGTCGGAAAAAAATTCCGACGTTACGCCCCTGTTTCTGACTTACCAAACGTATATATGTACTAGACAGGTAACAGTAGTACACATACGTAGCTCTATGTAAATGTAGGATAAATAAAACCGTAGAGAATATAAATACGTTCTGTTCAGTGTTTATGAAAATATGTGACGATCTGTGATGTGTGAATGTTCTAGGCACTACAAGACGTATATACCTCAAAATTGGGAAATCAAATCTAACACCGTTGTGGGCAACCAAGTAATAAGGCGGGTCCCCCAGACTGGCAAGAAAGCCTGAAACGGCATTTGCGTGCTGTGATCCGAATCCCGGTAGACCGACAAGCATGTCGTTAAACAAACCTAAAATAACACCACGACCACACATATATACTATGATTTATACTTAATGAGCATAATGGAATTTTGATAGCGTTGAGAGATTTTGGACGACCTGACTAATAGACTATAGTTGATTACTTAGTGCAAACAGTGCAACAATGAAATATACGAACAATGCAACGAACAGTGCAAATGCTACGCACACACTTTTAGGCCACTTGACAACTGATCCTACTGTGACGAATTCAACCGCAGTTATCTTCAAAAACTGATTTATCAAACATAAATACCTGAAGCTTCGCTAGCTTTTTGATGAATAGGTTTCAGAGGATTGATACACAGAGTCAATAGCGGCAACACTCTGGGATAATCAGTGGGCTTTGAAACATCTATTGGGCTCAAGAAATCGTGTAGAGACAATGCAACCATGCTCAGTTCGGTAATTTTGGGTCTATCAAATCCACTTGTTTCCAAATCAAAGAATACGAATGCATTTGGAGTACAGCGTATCCCAGATGCTGTTTCCGTATTTACTGACATGCTCAGCTCAATCACCTGGAAGTACAAATACAAAAAATGACAGTTTTACAAGAGAGTTCTGTTTCCGAGTCCACTGAAGCGGCAGGCACATTTTCGCAGTTTTTTCACTGTTCTATATTGTGACACTTACATTATTAACGCTATACAGCACAGTCAGTGGTGTAGCCAGGGGGGGGGGGCGGGGGGCCAGGCCCCCACCACAGCGGTTTTGGCCCCCCCTCACTTCGAAAAATTTTCGGGTAAAAAGGCACGTTGGCCCCTCCATACCTCTGAAGCTCAAAAACAGTGATAAACGTTGTGCTTTACCTGTGACAGTTAAAAGTTTGTGCGGGAAAAAACCCTATTTTGTTTGGCGACAATTTTTTGCTAAACTCAGCCATAGTTGATACAAAAGTTGACTGATCTGGGCTCTGGGGTAAGAACAGTGTAGACTTCATTGAAACCGTTTATTCGGCCGCAAAACGTAGTTTTTTGTCGTTTTGGCCCGTACTCCGACACCCCGTACGAAACCTGTTTTGGTGATGTTTCACTGATGTTGGCATTTTTTGAATTATTTAGGCTTTAGCTGCTGCGTACCACCTAAATCCAAGAATGGTACACGCGGGCGGTGTCTGGCCACCGTTTCTAACATAATAAGTGCAAAAATCTATTTTTAATGAATTTAAATACTAAAAAAATGCATATTTGGGCAGAAGTCATTTCTGCCAAAAAGGGTCGATTTTTGAAGATTTATTGTGAGTCATATGGGTGTCGGAGAAACGGTTTTTTTAGTCCATACTGCAGCCTAGGAGTTGTGGAACACGATGGAATTGAGTTTATACTCACTGCTAATAGAACAGCCGAAAAAAGTGGTAGGGTTTTTTTCCCCGCATTAGGGTTTTTCCCCCGGAGGTTTCGAGGCTTATTACTCAGAAACGTAAGTAGTTAGAATCCATTTTATTAGTGCAACAGTTAGGCGAAAGATGGCCGTTATAACAGCCACGAGCATTAATTGATCCTATTTATGTGGAGCGCAGGAGGACTCGAAAAGTTGAAACTAGGGTTTTTTCCCCGCACCACTATATGACGTCTTGCTGACAACTAAAAAGTTGTCAGTTCTTTTTGTCGTTGTTGTTTTCAATGCAAATTAATAGTCAAAATTCTAAAAAGCTAAAGCTTCTGCAAACTTGCAGACTTCCGCTTCGGTTAGATTACTTGCGCGTTTCCCCCCCCCCCCCCACCCGGCCCGGTTGTCAACCATCAGTTCAGCCTCCCCCCTTCCCGAAATCCTGGGTATGCTACTGCAATACAACATTAATTGAAAAGTCATTCCCCAGCGAAAGGTACGCCACTATATATAATATAAATATATGTATATGCTTTAAAAAAATTTTTGGCTGAACCCCCCCAGACAGAAGTGGAGGGGGCAGAGTGCAAGACCATCTTAGACGCGGTGCATTCATTCTGCAAACCGGCTAACCTTGCAAAAAGAAAACTACTTTCATCACTAGGGTAAAAAAGGCTTAAGGCTTCGTATCAGGCTTAGGTGTAGGTATTTCAGCATTGAAGTAAGAGTCAAATTAAAGCTTATTAGAGTCAAAAAATATTGAACTGATTTTAAATACATGAGTAAAATACATTGTAAAATAGCGTAGTAAACCGATTTATGGTTTTTCCTTACCGACAAGGATGTACGTGCCATGTGGTCAGTATTATACATATGCGTTCAACAGCAATTTTTAGGTTAAATGCAGTTGGGGGGGGGAATAGTGGACCTATTTTTTTGAGTAGAGCACCTTGGGAGAAGCATTTTTGCTTCAAGAACCCCTATTTCATTTTTTGGATTTTCTGAGATATGACCACCCGAAATCTAAAGTAAACCCTCAGTGAGGGACGTTTTCGCAATTTATTTCCGAAGCCATTGTTTTTTCCGTTCTAATCGTGTCTAAATGGTGTCAGATTATTGTTTACAATTTTTTAGAATCAAAACAAAGGCTCTTTGACCGGGTTCACAGGAAGAAAGTGTTTGAATGTTTGTAACATGTTTTTTGCACTTTCGATTAACATGCTTTTAACATGTTTTTAACATCTTTTAACATGTTTTTTGAATAGTGTTAAAAACATGTTAAAAAATTTTAACATAATTTTAACATGTTTTTCGCTTCAAATTCACTCAAAATTAAATGATTTTAACATATTATGTTAAAAACATGCTAAAAGTATATATGCTAAAAAGTTTAGCATGATTTTAACATGTTTTTTGCATCTTTTTCGCATATTCTAAAAAGATACGAAAAAGATGTTAAATCTAATTATTGCTAAAAGTTTTAGCATAAATTTAACATGTTTTTAACACATGTTAAAAATATGTTAAATTTGTGCGAATTTAATGCGAAAAACGTGTTAAGGGGGTAGTGTCGCGAAAGCAGTTTTGCTCATAGGTTGCAAAAAGAGATCTTTTTGCTTTGAACTTGTACGTTCACTGAGAAACTAGTCCAATGCTATACTGTGTTAAATAAGTACTGCCAGACAGTAGACTACCAATATCTACCAATATCTTAAACAAATCACCGATTGTAAGCCAACAAATCACCGATTGTAAGCCAGACATCACACAATAAGGACATGAAAATTCAAAAAATTCAGCCAGATATCAGATTGGCCAGCTTGTGAAGCACACATAACGTGTCGACGCACGGTTTTTTGCCACAAATAAGAAAAAAGAAAAATGAAGGTTCGTTTTTCTTTTGATTTTAAAATAAGCGTCTAAATTTTTCACAATTTATCATTATTGCTGAGAGTACTTCACTGTTTACGCACAGTTTCACAGTTCAAATAGGTATTACTCCGCAACCACTCAAGCAATTTGCACTAAATTTTGTGTGCATAAACTATAACATATGTCCTTTTAGTCCATGTAAACAAACTAAACAAATAAGTTGATAAGTGTGACGAAAAAATCGAATGTGAATAGGTTTTTAAAACGTCATTTTTCCGACTTTGCGACCTCACTGCAAACAGTATACTGCATCAATTTTGATGAAACTTGGCGAAAATACTTGCCTCAACATATATTTTCAAAACATATAAAGAACGATGTCGTGTCTTTTTCTAAAAATGTTTTATAGTTACGCACAATCGACTGCTTTCGCGACACTACCCCCTTAAATTGATGTTAAATTTTTTTAACATGTTTTTAACACTATTCAAAAAACATGTTAAAAGATGTTAAAACCATGTTAATAACATGTTAAAATATGTTGAAAACATGTTAAAAGCATGTTAATCGAAAGTGCAAAAAACATGTTAAGGGGGTAGTGTCGCGAAAGCAGTCGATTTTGTGTAACTGTAAAACATTTTTAGAAAAAGATAAGACATCGTTCTTTATATATTTTGAAAATATATGTTGAGGCAAGCATTTTCGCCAAGTTTCATCAAAATTGATGCAGTATACTGTTTGCAGTGAGGTCGCAAAGTCGGAAAAATGACGTTTTAAAAACCTATTCACATTCGATTTTTTCGTCACAATTATAGTGGTGCGGGACTGTGCAAATTGGGTGGGGGAATAGAAAGGGAAAAAAGTTTAAAAATATTTTAAAAATTATTGTGTGGAAAAAAAACCCTATTTTCAACTTTTCGGGTCGTCCTGTGCTCCACATAAATCGGATCCATTAATGCTCGCGGCTGTTATAACGGCCATCTTTCGCCTGACTGTTGCACCAATAAAATGGATTCTAACTGCTCACGTTTCTGAGTAATAAGCCTCGAAACCTCCGGGGAAAAAAACCTTATGCGGGGAAAAAAAACCCTAATGCGGGGAAAAAAAACCCTACCACTTTTTTCGGTTGTTCTATTAGCAATGAGTATAAACTCAATTTCACCGTATTCTACAATTCTTAAGCTGCAGTATGGACTAAAAAACCGTTTCTTCGACACCCATGGGACTCACAATAGTTCTTCAAAAATCGACCCTTTTTGGCAGAAATGACTTCTGCTCAAATATGCATTTTTTTAGTATTTAAATGCATTAAAAATAGATTTTTACGCTTATTACGTTAGAAACGGTAGACAAACACCGCCCGCGTCTACCATTCTTGGATTCAAGTGGTACGCAGTAGCTAAAACCTAAAAATTGCAAAAAATGCCAAATTTTGGTGAAACATCACCAAAACAGGTTTCGTAAGGGGTATCGGGGTATGGTCCAAAACGACAAAAAACTACGTTTTTCGGCCAAATAAACGGTTTCAATGAACTCTACGCATGTTGTTAGCCCAGATGAGTCAACGTTTGTAGCAACAATGGATGAGTTTAGCAAAAAATTGTCGCCAAACAAAATAGGGTTTTTTTCCCCGCAATAGGGTTTTTTTTCCCGCACAAACTTTGAACTGTCACAGGTCAACCACAACGTTTTTCACTGTTTTCGAGCTTAACACGTGTAGAGGAAAGGTAACTCTCTTGAAAAATGCAAACGGCGTTGGCCAAAAGTGTTTTTGTAAAAAATTATGACAAGTCAAAAATTTGGAAAATTTTGTCACTTTGGAATTTTTCAACATGCAAAATTTTGAAATTTTATAAAAAATGCTACAGGCCTCAAAACTGCACAGAAATTGGTGTGGTAAGTCAGTTTGGGATGCGCTTTCCACCTGCATACTCAAAAAGGTCCTATGTTGTGAGGTTCGGCCAGGAAGCACTAGGGTTTTTTTTCCCCGCAAAACGCGTAGGGTTTTTTTTCCCGCACCACTATATCAACTTATTTGTTTAGTTTGTTTACACAGACTAAAAGGACATATGTTGTAGTTTATGCATACAAAATTTAGTGCAAATTGCTTGAGTGGTTGCGGAGTAATATATACCTGTTTGAACTGTGAAACTGTGCGTAAACAGTGAAGTAATCACAGCAATAATGATAAATTGTGAAAAATTTAAGAAAAACGAACCTTCATTTTTCTTTTTTATTATTTGTGGCAAAAAACTGTGCGTCGACACGTTATGTGTGCTTCACAAGCTGGCCAATTTGATATCTGGCTGAATTAGTTGAATTATCATGTCCTTATTGTGTAATGTCTGGCTTACAATCGCCGATTGGTTCAAGATATTGGTAGATATTGGTAGTCTACTGTCTGGCAGTACTTATTTAACACAGAATAGCATTGGACTAGTTTCTCAGTGAACGTACAAGTTCAAAGCAAAAAGATCTCTTTTTGCAACCTATGAGCAAAACTGCTTTCGCGACACTACCCCCTTAAAAACAAACAAACAAACACATTCTTCCTGTGGTTCCTGCCGAAAAATTGGCCAAATTCGCCAGAAACGTCCAATTTTTGACCAAATTCAAACTTGGCATTAATTTAGGCTTGGGCTTAGGTTTAGTATGGGGCTTAGGCTTAGGCTTAGTATCAGGCTTAGGCAATAAAAAATCGAAATTTTCAGAAAAATTCCTGCCAGGTTAGCGTAGAGAATCCTGCCAACTAAGCCTAGATGATGCCTTAAAACATTATACGTCATAACGCACTCAAAACTATCCAAAAACAAAGATTATAGCCATTTTTGGCTTCGAACTATCGTCTACGTTCACTTCCAAGTTCCAAAAACACTGACCATGTAATTTTTAAGGGGTCATAGCTCAGAAAACCCAAATTTGTGGATAGGGATTCAATTACAAAAAATGCTTCCCTCAAGGTGCTCTACTCCAAAAAATAGGTCCACTATTTTTCACCCCCCCCCCAGCTGCACTTGATCCCGTATACGGTATGTTGAGGAATAGAATTTGCACTCAGCAAAGGAAAATTGTACTCAATAAATTTGTATTCATTTGTATTTTTTAGGCCTAACGGCGATTCGGCATTCCGGCGATTCGGCCTAACGGCGATTTTTTTGCCTAGTGGTGATTCGGCCCAGCGGTGGGCGATTCGGCCCAGCGTTGTTGACAGTTGACCAGGCGCGGATCCAGGAATTCTCAAAGGGGGGGCCCCACCTTGGGTAGTGTAGATTGGTATGTTTTATGTGTTATTTTACACATTGCATAGCAGTATTGCTATTGCAATTCTAAGCAATACTTATTGTAAAAAATCAGTGGTTGCAGGGGTCTGGGGACGGCAGCCCCCAGAAGCTGGAGCTTTTTTGGAATTTTGAAATAAAATTTCCATTCAAGAAGCAATTCTAAGCGACACTTTTGTAAAAATCAGAGTGGACGAGTGGTTGCTTGCAGGGGAATGGGGGCGGCGGCGCAACTGAGGCGGGGGGGGGGAGAAATTCAAACTGACATTTTTTCACCGTGAAAACACATTTTTATAGATTTTCGCATGCGCTGAGTTCATTTTTTGCACTTTCCAAGCAAAAAAACGTTGATTTATACCTTTTCAAAAAATCATCAATTTTTGTCGAAAATCATCGTTTTTCGACATAATACGGCTACTAATCGTCAAAAAGTATGACCAATACAGTCGTAATATCAACCTGAAGTTTGATCGTCATAAACTAACACATAATAATATATTTAATACAGCTTTGTTAGCAACATATTTAGCTCATTTATACTAAAAATCGTAATTTTGCCAACTGAAAAAGAGAGGCGAAATATATATACATAGTTAAATTAAGCTTGCATATCAAAAGTTTTAGTTTCTTTCCGCGTAGACAATAAATTAATTACATTTTCATAAAAAAATAAGCATCATTAGGCATAAGTAGCGATTTTTAATGAAAGCGAATACCATAAATACGATTTGTAAGCGTCACTGATGCTCAGCAGCAAACTGGCACTGACAGTCAAGTTCGGTTTAAAAGTGCAGCTTTATTTATGATCTCACAGAAGAAAGTGTCCTTTTATTTGATGCAAGCAACTAGGACTAAGCCTTTGCTCACCCACCTACTACATACGCCTCAGCCTAAGCACTAAGCCTAAACCTAAGCCTAACCTAAGCCTGAGCACTAAGCCTAAGCCTAAGCACTAAGCCTAAGCCTGAGGCCTAAATTGAAGGAAAAATCTGCTAAGAAGCATCAGAAATATTTTTACCGCACTAAAAAACCCCAACTAGCTTCATATTTTAAAAAATTTTGCAGCTATAGCCCGGAATTTGTACTGAAACGTATATACTTGTGCTGTAACGCTTCAATCAGCCTGGTCCTGGTAGCTTCAGGAAAAGTTTTGTAACTTTTCAAAGCCTGAACCGATTTACAAAATTTTTTCAGCATTTAGTAGCTTAGAAGTTGCTCTTTCAATGGTAGCAGCAGGTCTTCATTTGATTCAGTATTATATTATTGCATAAATCCAATTTTGCGCAAAAAATTTTATGTAAAGTTTAATTTTTGGACAAAGTTTGATTTTCAGCTAAAGTTTACATCCTACAAACTTCTAACCTAGCCTATTTGAAAGAGCGTTCAATTTTGACCCCCCCTAGGTTTGGGGATATAGGGGGACTCCGGCTCATTAGTCGAAAAAATGCCGTTTTTCCGACTTATTCGACCCCTAAAGGCCGATTCACACGGTGCGTTTTTGCCGCTGCGACTTTGACGCAAAACGCAAGCCGCAGGGTGTCGCAAGCGAAACGCACCGTCTGAACAAGCTTTGCGGCCTTAGTGCGTCTCGCAGGTCAGTTTGCTGCGTCTTCACTGTTTCAAAAAAATGACAAAGTGCTAAGCAAAAATTGTTTAAACCAACACAAACGTAGCATCAAAACGCAATGAAATCGCAGGTCGAATTGCAGTCTGGCGTTTAAAACGCTGCGGCAAATTCAAGACGCAGGCATTCCGCACTAAAAACGCTGCGTCTGTTCAGACATTGCGTTTTGCGTGCGGCAAGCTGCGTTTTGCCGCAGCGACAAAAACGCTGCGGCAAAATCGCAGTAAAATCGCAGCGTGTGAATCGGCCTTAAGAGTTTTAACACCAATAATTTCACTTGATTTTTATTAAAAGGGGCGACAGCTATTTTGGGGGCTAGAGATCAGATTGGGGGCATGGCTGACGATGGGGGTTTCATATTTTTATTAAAAGATGGGGTAGGAAGCGAATTAGAATCGAAAATAATTTCTCTCCCCCCCCGCTTCAGTCTGACCGGGGGCGGCTGCCCCCAGCCCCAGAGGTTGGACCTTTTTTGGAGCTTTGAAATAACATTTCCATTGAAACAGCATTTCTAAGCAACACTTGTTGTAAAATCATTTTTGCAAAATCATTAAAAATGTCATTTTTGCTGCGATAAGACATCTAAAAGGATACATTAAACAGTGTATTAAGCAAAAAAATAGTGTACAATGCATCCATATACATATAAACACGCTTTAATAGAACACAAAGGCAAAAAATATGGAGCCACAGGATTGCAGGGGTCTGGGGCCCTGGGGGCGGCAGCCCCCAGAAAAAAAATTGGGGAAAGTTTTGATTTTTAGGCCAAATTCGGTCAATTGGAGACGTATACATTATCGGAAATATGTATATCGGAAATTTTTTTCTATAGGCCCTCTTTGGCAAAGGGGGGGTCCCAGAGCCAAAAGGGGGGGGGGGGGCGGGGCCCGTGGGCCCCCCCCTGGGGCCACAGGAAAAAAAGTTAGTACAAAAAAAGTATATACAAAAAAAGTACAAAAGTGGGTTTGTACTTTTTTTGTACTATTTTTGTACTTTACTTTTTATGTACTTTTTTTGTACTTTTTTTGTACTTTTTGAAAAGTGGTTTTTTTTGAAGTTTCGTCGCTATATATCATATATTTTGTAGCCTTTTTAGATCACCGTAGTGTAATTTTTTTCGCTCTGATACATTTGCTGTTTGATAAAACTAACTTATTGTTTTTTGTTAGTTCGGTTCTTTTTGTACTTTTTTTGTACTATTTTTGTACTTTATTTGTACTTTTTTTGTACTTTTTTTGTACTATTTTTAAAAATAGTTTTCTGCTTTGTGTCATACCTTTTAATATGTTTCCATAACTTTTCAATGATTAGCGATCCATATATTAATGAGTTTTTGACTTATTTTGATTTACCGTTTTTGTACTTTTTTTGTACTTTTTTTGTACTATTTTTGTACTTTTTTTGTACTATTTATGTACTATTTTTGTACTTTTTTTGTATCATTTTTTTAATTGTTTTTGACTGTGCGCTATTTTTGTATAATATCATGTATGTAGCTTGTTATAGCCCACAGTCCATCGGTGGTAACACTGGTCACTGGTATATAAGTGGTTTCTGCCCGGCGAACGGCCTTAAATTATTTAGTTTAACTTTTTTACTTATTACTTGTACCTATTTACTTAAATTATTATTAAATAGTATCATTTTTTTGATGTTGTTTGTTGTGTGTATGTTAAAAATAGCATTTTCAGGGAATTTAGCAAGCATTTAGCATTATAGCATTCAGCAATAGCATTTGCAAGTATGGTTGGTTTGTTGTTGTTTGTCAAAAAATAAACATTTTTGGGATATATACCCCATTTTTATGTTTTATTTGTACATATATATTTTGTCTTTTTGAATATTTTTGAGTGCGTTATGACGTTATAGAGGTGCCTGTCCCTGGTTTACCAGTGCTGTCATCATATCGTTTGTGCGGAAAAACCCTATTGCGGGAAAAATTCTCATTTTGTTTGACCAAAATGGGGGGGCTCCGCACCAAATATATATCCCAGCAGAGGGTTGGCAGTCTCGGTCTCGGTCTCGGTCTCGGTCTCGTAAAAAACCCGAGACTAGGCTGGTCTCGGTCTCGGTCTCGGTCTCGGTCTCGGTAGCAAAACCGAGACCTGCCATAGGGTGGTCTCGGTATTTCAGATGAGACTTGATGTTTTCAAAATTTTCCAAAATCACAAAGATTTTTTTTACATTTTAAGTTTCCAAATTTGAATGCCAAGCATGAAATGGTTAAAACTGTCTGCTGCAGAAGAATGTTAGTTCACCGGCAAACTCTGGCTACCTTCAAGTTTAAACTTTGTATATCAAGCTGGATTTTATATTAAAGTTTGAGCTAAAATGGGTTGTCTGTCTGACTTAGCGATGTTGCATTTGTATGTGGGACCTCTTATGTTGAGCAGTAAAAACACTGACCATCATTTATTTACCAAATAGTGCTAACTTTGTAGCTGATTTGTAATTAAAAATTTGCCGGCTTCTGCGACTTTACTAATCTCGAATTGGGCGGCAGTTTATTTGAATTTCTTAAGCCCCAACCTCTCAACACATGTCAAAACATTAAGTATATATCTGAAAAAACCTAAGTACAATCAAATGCGTTTTGGGCTATGGAGTGGTTGTTGCATCAAATCTTCCCCCCACATAACTGTGACAGCGTGAGAAACTTTTCTGGTCCGTGGTGATGCTGCTATCACTTATCAGAACTGCCGATAGTAGCACTACTGCACCAGCACGGACGATTCTACGCTGGCACCTGAGTCAGCCCAGCCTGCCAAAGGAAACTATGTGTATGCAATGCACTATAAAATGTGGTATACGAAGAAGTGTGCGAAACTTTGAAAAAAAACCAAAAGTTGACAAAACAGCGGGAAAATAATACTATTCTCCGGTTGTCACTCTCCTACTCTCATGCATCCGGTCGTTCCAATGTTAAGTTTCTCGCAACTTCGCAAGTCATACACTCATACAACCTAACCGAATCGTCACTTTTTTGTATATACCTTGATAACTATTTGTTCACGTTTCAAAGTAACTCAAATTTTTAAAATTGAAACTTGAAAAAAAGGTCCCCCAAGGGCTGGTCTCGGTCTCGTAGGTCTCGTTTCGGTGGTCTCGGTTACCTGGTCTCGGTCTCGGTCTCGGTCTCGGTCTCGGTTGCAAACCCGAGACTTGCCAACCCTTGCTGGGCTGCTAAACGTGCTGGGCCCGACCCCTCCTTACGAAACCTGTTTCGGTGATGTTTCATGATATATTCAGTAATCATTGAAGTTTCCTATTCGGTGCATCTCTAATAGCTGTGAGAGTATGAATGTGGTTTGCCCCTCGTGTAAAATTTTGCCTAAAAATATTCCAACAGAGCCTCTATGTATCTTCCAATATCCTTGTGGGAAAGTCAGAATGATGTCAGATCGTAAAAACAAGAGAACAAAATATGTACAAATAAAGTACAAAAAATGTACAAAAAAATGTACAAAAAAAGTACAAAAATAGTACAAAAATAGTACAAAAAAAGTACAAAAATCGCTGAAAATTTTAACGTCTTTTTTACACTTTTAAGGCCTATTTAACGAATTTACTATCAAATTTTTACAGAAATTCTTGTCCTGAAACAAAAAAATGAAAGTACAAAAAAGTACAAAAAAGGTACAAAAATAGTACAAAACATTTGAATGGAAAATACAAAAAAAGTACAAAAAAAGTACAAAAAAAGTACAAACTTGCACTAAACAGTACAAAAAAAGTACAAAAAATGTACAAAAAAAGTAAAAAAATGTACAAAAAAAGTACAAAAAAAGTACAAACTTGCCAGGCCAAAGTACAAAAAAAGTACAAAAATAGTACAAAAAAAGTACAAAATTTTTTGCACTTTTTTTGTAACTTTTTGTACTTTTTTCGTACATTTTTTGTACTAATATTTTTCCCTGGTGGGCCGTATTCTCAAAATTACCTGCAGGTAAAGTTAGGCTAACTTTACCCACAGGTAAAGTGAAGGTAAAGTCGTATTAGTAAGAGTAAGAGTAAGAGTTTTATTCACGCAAAAAAAAACAAACAGAACAAAACAAACAAACGGTTAGTACCGGAAATCAGAAAAAAACACAATTATATACGCACGTTTATGACTTCAACAAAATACAAGATTATGCGGCACAGGAGAGCACCAAATGCGTAACAGAACCGTTTCAGAAAAAGAAAACAAGAAAAAGTAACGAACTACCGTTACATAAAGAAGAACGAGACTAACAAATACAAGTTGAATTTCATTGCGTAGGACAGGCAAGAGCTTCATAAGATGCCATAATAGCCTGGCCAATAGTCATAAACTTGAGGAAGCGGAAAAATAGGTAGATCATCTCAAATAAGTACCCTTAAGGAAGGTATATAAATCATAATTTCTTAACCGATTCACAAAAATGTTGACATTTTCAGCATTAACGATATCAATAGGGAGAGAATTCCAAACGGGAACAACTCTTAAACTAAAAAAAAGTGTCGAACATTTAAACGAGATCGTTCAGCAGCTAGCTCTAACTGATGATTTCTTCTACACCCAGCAACATTTGACTTGAGAGTAAAAAAATCACAGAAACGTAATACAGTCTGCCCCTTGACAATTAAATAGACCAACTTCAAGTCCGCTAACAATCTCCTCAGCTCAAGAGGTTTTAGACCAAGAATTTCCAATCTTTGTTTATAATCTAACCCAAGACAGTTACTATGTTCAACAGAACTAGAACTATGTTCAACAACAGAAACGATATCATTTATATAAATTAGAAAAAATAAGGGCCCAAGGACGCTTCCCTGTGGGACTCCACTTTTAACTACAACCCAATCGGAGAAACAATCAGATATTTTTACACGCTGTCGTCGGTTACTTAAATAGTCGTTCATCCATTCTAAGGCTAGTGACGAAAAACCACAAAAATGTAACTTTGCTAACAATTTTTTATGAGATATAGTATCAAACGCTTTTGCAATATCCAAATAAACGACTACAGCAAACTTATGGTCATCCATGCATTTAGTCCAGATATTTAAACATTCTAGAAGTTGCGTTAACGTGGACCGATTGCTTAAGGCTCCATGTTGAGCGTTTGCAAGTATATTATTAGAATTTAGGGTTTCCAAAATTTGAGGTTTCAAACACTTTTCAAGTAATCGAACAACTGAAGAGGTTAAACTTATAGGGCGATAGTTAGATGGGTCATTTGAACTTCCTTTCTTTTTAAATATCGGAACTATATGAGAAGATTTCCAATCCAACGGAACTTTAGCCATAGACAAAGAAACATTAAAAAGAATATGTAAAATGGGAACCAAAACATTGCCAACTTTTTTTAGGAAAAAAGGTGGTATACAATCTGGACCAGAGCTGAATTTAGATGGCAAGCTTTTTAGACCTTTTCGAATTTCATCTTCAGTAACATAAAAATAGTACTTAGTGTGGTTTTTCTCATAATTTAGAGGGGGAATTTCTTTGCCATCATCATCAGTCAGCACAGATGCAAACTGATTTGACAGTCGAACAGCTTTATCATAATCCGAAACAACAAAACTACCACTGCCCCACTGAAAAGCAGGTATAATTTCCTTGTTATTAAAAGCTGACTTCACAAAAGACCAGAATTTTTTAATAGAAGGATTTTGCAGCACTTTGTATTCTATTGAAAGTCTATATGATCTTAAAGCTTTTTTAAATACATTCACACCCCTTTTCCACTTCATATAGTCTTGCTCATTTCTAGAAAACTTATACGTAGTCCAAAGCCGGGTTTTTTTATTTCTTAACTTACGTATATGCTTGGGCAAATTAGAGGCACGACAATTAACAGTATGTAACGGAACAAAAAGGTTAATGGCGGTAATTAATTGCTGTTTAACAATAGACCACAAGAAGTCAATATCAAGAGAGTTTTGGAACAATAGCTCCCAATCCACACTAATAAGGAAATCATAAATTGATTCGTAAGAAGCTTTTCTAAAATTAAGAAAAGTAGACGGTTTTTTTTCCACTGAAACTTTGGTAACTAAGGAGAACAAAATCTTACAGTGATCGCTACCAGCAAATGGCTCATTCACCAAAACATCCAGAATACCATTAAAATTATCAAAAACTAAATCTAGACAATTAGCAAATCGAGTTGATTGCAGCACATTTTGCCGAAGCCCAAATTGCATAGCAAATTCTAAAAGCAGATCACCACACGTATTAGCTACAGCAGTAGATGCAGTCCAGTCAACAGAAGCAACATTAAAATCTCCCAAAATAATATTTTTAGAATTTGTATCGAAATATTTTTCGCAAAAAGATAACGGTTGTTCAAAAATTTTTTTGGGAAGAGCTGGAATAATATAAAGGAGAAAAAATCTAACTCTATAATTACCTACATCAACATCAAAAACTATACCTTCACCCCAACTAGCTGACTCACTTGACACTAGATAACTTGGATAACATTTGTGAACAAAAGCAGCTACGCCACCGCCCCTTGTTTTATTTTGACTAGTCAGAGCCCGATCCGTTCTAAAAACCATGAATCTATCCGCGAAAGTAAAGAAGGAGTTACTAATATTACTATTAAACCATGTTTCGGTTATGCAGACAATTTGAAAAGATTTAGGACCGGTTAGAATTTCAGTTTTAAATTCTAATAGTTTATTAACTAAACTACGAGCGTTGAATAGAGTACACTGACAAATTTTAACCTTAAATCCATTTTCAATCAGCACTGGGCTCTCCGAAATCAGTTTGGGGGGCGGGGGCGTCCTGGCACAATCTTATTACGGTGAATAATAACGTTTTCCCCTTTTTCTCGTCGGTCCTTCAGTTCATTTCTAAGTTCCCGATCCTTGACTCGTTCCTCATAAGTGAGATCTGGTCTCACCCACACACGAGAGAAATCACCGACCTTGCAAATTCCGGAACTCGCTGGCTTTATTCAAAAAAACTGCTCTGGAAAACTTATTACGAAATCGTACTTTCACAATTTTTCCTCGAGCAGTCCCGACAGCACCATCGCGATAGACAGTTTCGACGTCCTCCAAAGGCACATTTGCAAAATTTGCCATTTTATGCACAGCATTTCTGACATTGAACACAGTACGCGAGTTCCCGTCATAGTCAGGTAAATTCAATACGACCAAATTAGATTCCTTTTCCTTCTTCTCAGCCGTTTTGTGCAGACTAGATTGAATCAGTTCTTGAATAGTAGGCAGCAAGGATTTTACTACGCTGGCCACAATTTCACCAATAACATCGGAATTGACTGAATTTGTCAATACAGAAGACTTGGCGGATAGTGGCTCATGCTTAGGCTGTTTAGCAAGTTGTTCTTCCAACGATTTGATTCTATCGGACAATGTTTTACAGTTAGCGCATATAAACGAGATAAAAGGTAGTGCTCCCGCCGCCGAAAATTTTCGGTATTGATTGTCCGTCAAACCACAGCAAGTTGAATGTGCCTTATTATCGCAGAGTGGGCACTGGATGACGAAATCTGATTCTGCCAGCACTGCAGGGCAAGCCCAGCAAGTGACAACATCCACCACTGAGCTCTGGCTGGACGATCGAGTCGGAGACATCATCAATAAGCATAAATAATTGTAGGCATCTCCAAGTAAACCCAGATGATCGCATCAGCAGCAACCTGAATCAATAATATCACCTATATATCATTCTTGAAGAAAAGTTGCCCAAAATACTATTTCTATGCGCATATCTCCATAGCAAAAAATTTGGAAAAAATTGGACAATTTACTGATTTTATTCGACTTTTACACAAATTCAGCAAGTAAGCCAGTGCATCAACGCTTTTTGAGGTTTCCAAACAGACGATACGCAATTTTATTGCGTTCTGTGCAAAAAAATCGCACAAGAAACCATTTTCAGAAGCAGCAGACTCAAATATAGGCTGTGTGAATACAAAACCAGTTTTTCGGCATTCGATTATAAAATGCTGGTAAGATTTTTTCTACAAAATTTAGCACAATTATAGCCTTAGACTCAGCGCAGTTGAACAATTTTTTAGTTTTTTAAAATAAAGCTTAGAAATTTTTTTATATGAATTTTATTGCTCGGAGTTCGACTTCGAAAACACATAATGACATTTTTTATCCAAACCTGACATAAATGTTAAAAACCAAAATAATGTTCAACTAGAGAAGCGCATAAGCTACATTTTGATATATAAAGTGTGACTATACGCAAAGTATAAGCAGAGTTATCGTTTGCCGAAAATTCACTCACGTTTGGTGCTCTGGGAGTCACGTGACATGATCACGTGATTTAAAATTTTGCCTCCAGTGTTCTCTTGTGCCATAGTACATATATGTATAGTAAAGTTTGACATTTGCTAATTTTTTTGCCAATTTTTGATGTAACCCCCGATTCCCGGAGCGCCCCCATAAAAAATTGGCTCTACAAAAAAAGTTAACATTTGGCACATAAATGCACCTTGTCGTCTTCGAGCGGTCGCAAAATTTGATTTTGAGCAATCGATAGTATTTAAAAAATGTCGTCAAATTTATGTTTTTCGAAAATCGTGATTTTAGTGTTTTTCAATATATCAGTCAAATTCATCATAAATGATATTTTGCGACCTCTCGATCGCGCTGAGGCGAACAAAATGAGTTATTGATTGTGCAAAAGCTACATAGTTACTTGCGAAGAGAAATCGCAAGCCGAAATTCCACTCACGTTTGCTCTACAGTGAATGCTAATTAGTATCAATCAACTTCATATTTTGTGTTTCGGTATACTTTTGCACCAGCTTGCTATTGTGCATCTAAAATTGTTCGCAGACTCGCAGACTGTCGTTTTTAAAAAAGTCATATTTCAGGAGCGCCACCTTAAGTAAGATGTGGAAGTATAATATCCGAGCTTGATTTTTATGAATACCATAAGGTCGGTTTTCTATCCTAGCTTTTATGAATACCAAAAAGCCGAGGTTTATGAATTCGAAAAGCCGGGATTTTAAGTCTCGCTTGCTGTATATAAGCCCGGATAAAAAGCCGAGCTTGCACTTTTATATAAATTCGGGTCAGTGGCGTACCCAGGGGGGGGGTGAGATGGGCTAAGGGGACATCAGTCCCCCCTTCGCGATTTTAGCCCCCCTTTCGCAATTTCAGCCCACTTTTTCACTTTTTACCTGTGGTCCCCCTTTGGTTTTATGACACCGCTTAAAAAATTTCCGGCACGTCCCCAATTGACCAAAATTATTCCCTGTAATGTATGGTTATGTTTGCGCATTTTCAAAATGATTGCCGAAACAGTGGCGTACCCAGGGGGTGCTAGGGGGACATCAGCCCCCCTTCGCGATTTCAGCCCCCCTTTTTTCACTTTTTTCCTGTGGTCCCCCTTTGGTTTTATGTCACCGCTGAAAAAAACTTTCCGGCACGTCCCCAATTGACCGAAAGACTGAAACTTCAAAAATTTCCCAAAATTTTCTTTCGAGGGGATCTTGCCCCTAATTCATTATATACTGCTCTATTTTTCCTGGAGGCAGCCGCCCCCAGACCTCTGCAACTACAACCACTATGATTTTACGACCAGTGTTGCTTAGAGTTGCTTTTTCAATGCAAATTTTATTTCAAAATTTTAAAAAAGCTCCAGCTTCTGGCACAGGAAAACCAATAGTGTGAAAAATGTCCAAAAAGAGTGAGAAAATTTTGAACTTTCTCACTGTATTCGCACGTTCAAATACATTGCGAAAAATGTGAGAAAATGTCTCATTCGTTTTAGACGTTTTTCGGATGGTCAGTAGTAGCCAGAAACAATTTTCTCACTGGATTCTCACATTCGAAAATCGTCCAAAAAAATTTCGGATGAAATTCTTACTGAATTCTCACTTTTTTACCACGTCATAAACCAGTGAGAAAGGAGTGATAATGTTATCTCACTTCTTTCTCACTATTTTCGCACTCTACGCTGAAGTCTGCAGGAGTGGGAAAAGAGTGAGAAAATTTTCTCACTCGTTTCGCACTCTTTTGTTACTCTACACTGAAGCCAAAACGAGTGAGAAATAAGTGAGAAAATTTTATCACTCGTTTTCACTCTTTTTCCACTCTTCCCGGCTGTGCTTCAACGTGAGAAACTAGTGCAAAACGAGTGAGAAATTTTCTGGCTCGTTTCGCACTATTGTTACACTTATTTCACACAGTTTTTTCACTAGTTTAGAACTCTTTTCTCATTATTTTTGGAAGTAAGCTTAGATAGTTATATACGTATATATATATATATCAATCATATTCATCAAAAATGAGATTTGGCGACCGCTCGATCACGTTATGGCAGACAAAATGAGTTATTGGTTGTGCAACAACTATGTACCTGTGAAGAGAAATCGCAAGCCGAAATTCCACTCACGTTTGGTCTACAGTGAATGCTAATTAGTATCAATCAACTTCATATTTTGTGTTTCGGTATACTTTTGCACCAGCTTGCTATTGTGCATCTAAAATTGTTCGCAGATTCGCAGACTGTCGTTTTTAAAAAAGTCATATTTCAGGAGCGCCACCTTAAGTAAGATGTAGGGATGGGACCGAAAAAAATTTCACCGAATACCGAATATTCGGTTTTTTATTTTCGGCCGAAAACCGAATACCGAATACCGAATAGTTGTCATTTGCCGAACAAAGTTTTCTCAGATTTTAAAGATCCAGAAAAATAAAATATTACGTATAGATAAGTATATAAATACTACGTATAGTACCCCGGGGTGGAGTGGGACAGTCTTTTTGGGGGTGAAAAGAGAAATCCCCACCTAAAAAGTTTCAGAAACAATGCCGAAACATGCAACTTTGAGCGTAACAACTACATACACATTATCGGCACAGATTCGGTTTAGGCTGGCCTAAACTTTTTCGCTACCGATGAATAAAAAATTTCCGATATATACGTCTCCAACTGACCAAATTCGGCCTGAAAATCAAAAGAATTTCTATTTGTTTTTGAAGGCTGCTACCCCAAGCTCTCAGACACCTGCAACTTTACGGCTTTGTGTTCTTTGCTTTTATCTTTCATGAAGGTTAATCCCTGTTCACCCCGGCTGTCTCAGGGTCTTGGGCTGTTTTTGGAGTGAAGTGGGACAGTTATTAAACTGCTTGTGAACCTTGCAGAGTTTACTGGCATTTTCAATTTTTTTGGGTTTTGACAATACTGATAAGCCTCCATCAAAAATTCACGCAGATATGTATGTGCTCTGTTATAGGCCTCACAAATGCTACTTAGAGGTTATTAGCTAAAATAGATAGTTTTAATGTTTTTTGTGTACATATCAGGTCGAAGTGTAGTGCTAATTGAAGGATTAACGAAATGAGTTCTTATTCTACACGTTCCTTGATTTGGAATTTTCATGATTTTCTAACTATATATATATTCGCTATTCGGCCGAAAATTGACTTTTCGGTACCGAATACCGAATACCCGTTTTTCGGCCGAAAACCGAATACCGAATACCGAATTTTCGGTACATCCCTAGTAAGATGTGGAAGTATATCCGAGCTTGATTTTTATGAATACCATAAGGTCGGTTTTCTATCCTAGCTTTTATGAATACCAAAAAGCCGAGGTTTATGAATTCGAAAAGCCGGGATTTTAAGTCCCGCTTGCTGTATATAAGCCCGGATAAAAAGCCGAGCTTGCACTTTTATATAAATTCGGGTCAGTGGCGTACCCAGGGGGGGGGGGGTGAGATGGGCTAAGGGGACGGACATCAGTCCCCCCTTCGCGATTTTAGCCCCCCTTTCGCAATTTCAGCCCACTTTTTTACTTTTTATATACCTGTGGTCCCCCTTTGGTTTTATGACACCGCTTAAAAAAATTTCCGGCACGTCCCCAATTGACCAAAATTACGCTGAAATATCAAAAATTTCCCAAAATTTTCTTTCGCGGGGATCTCGCCCCGAATAATAATGACAGACAGACAGACAGACAAAATGTTTACTGGCCAGTGAAAAACAAATATGTCACATCATGACATTGTAAAAAGTTTAATAAGCACAAGATAATGTGCATGAGTAATGCTGACAACTATCATTGGTATTCAGTTATATATTTTGTATGGCTTTTAATTAAAAACCGCGCGGGGGGTGGAGTGGAGGACGAACGTCTGTAAGGACAGCCCTTGTCACCCATGGTTTTTCTTAAGTTTTTTTCCTGTAAACAACGTATTTTTCAGGTTTGATAGTACCCATGGGTAACTTGGCGCTTTTTCATCTTAATAAGTGAAAGTTCGAAATAGTATCAAGTTTGCCAAAAGTTAGCCAGGATCAAGTTGAGGGAGGGGCCAAAATGCCTTTTTGTCGGAAAATTTTCGAAGTATGTCTCCGAGGGGGGGGGGGTAGTACGCGACCCAAATTTTTTATCTGATTTATCCGAGGGGGGCCCAAATCGCTGAGGGGGGCCCCCGCCCCCCCCCCCTGGCTACGCCACTGGGGTTGCCGCCCCCTGCAACCATTAAATGATTGCAGGACATGTTGCGTAAAACTTTTTTCAATATCAATGAAAGTTTAAAAATTCTAAGAAGCCATTTTGTTTTATTGCAATTGCTGTTTAGCACTTATTATAGGTAAAGTTAACTGTTATGGCCGAGAAGCACGAGGAAGAGCTTCCATCGCATATTTTTGTTGAACTGTCGGGGCTTGACGAGCTGAGTTTTCCTGCTGCAAGTTCCAGTCGTATCAAGGTAATTAGTAATCACAGCTAGAGGTTAATGATTATTGCCTTTTGGTGATAACAATGTGACAAACTAATTGAATATAGCATCGGATATAATGTCGCCACGAACTCATACCGTCTCAAATTGTGAAATTGAAATCTGTGATCAGTAATCTGTGTTCCCCTCTATTTTTTTTTCTCGGCTAGCCTTAAAAGGTCTCAACAGGCCACAGCTAGTCCCTTACTAAGCCAATTGTAATTTTTTTCATCTGTATTTGCTTTTTCTTTATATATATTTTGCTATGGTTATAGTATGATATATGCCGTTGTGTGTAGTTAATTGCTATTCAGTATTTCTTTTGTTTTCTTTCACAGTGCTAACACCCGTTGTGTAGGAACGTCGGTATGTTTCTAACACTTTGTAAGCCGACGGCTTTAGTAATAAATTACTACTACTACTACTACTACTAAAAAACTGCAAACACTTATTTAATGTTCTGTTTTTTTGAGCTAAAATCCGCAAAAAGTCAGATAAAAAACAATCATGTTTAACTGACAATCCATATTATATGAGCTCTTATATTTGTAGTACACATGCCTGGACGTATCTCCTCGATATTTAGCCGTGGGCTCAACCAGTGGAAGTGTTTATCTTTTTTCTCGCTATGCTTCCCGATATCGCCCGAGTATTAGCAATACACCGGTGCAAGTGATCTCGACAAAGGTACGACTGACTTTTTCGCGAAAGCTTGACTCGGTGTTTGTAACTGCCTTTGGTTATACTGCTATTGCATTGCAGTACGTACAAGCTAGGTCACCTGGATTTTTGAAATATAGCAGTTTTTTAGTACATTTATTAATATTATTGTCTCTGCGTATAATATTTTGAAAAAATATAAGCATTGTGCAGAGTGTGAGCTTGATTTTTTTTAAATATGCTTGGGCTTTTTTGTCAGTGTGATCAAAGAAAACCCAAAAATCACATGGATTAAAAATTGCAATTGTGGAGTTCTATACACTTTTAAAAGTTGCATCATGCATTATTCTTCTTCTTCCCTTTCAGGAAGGATCTGTGATACAGTTGAAGTTGTCGCATGACGAAAACTTTTTGGCTATTGCTACTGAGTAAGTGATTGCAATACTGGCTGGTCTTTTGTAAAGAAATGGATGCATTCATTATGTTGAAAACATACAGCATATGCTGAAAGGCCGACGTTTGTTATCATAATTAGCTTGCTGTGTTTTTTTATATTGTTGAGTCCACTTATACAGGTAAGGGTAAGATAGTCTTTCGTTGCTCTCCCAGATTTCTCCATTTCATTGCCCTGAAGCGGTAAAGTGCCACACTATCACTAAGTGGCTGGCATAGGCGGATCTAGGGGAGGATGGAGGTTCGGGGCATATCCTTTTCAATCGAGGGCTGGCTATCATACATGTAAGAAGGGGGTGAATACTGAATGAGTTCCCCTCACCCAAAATCGAAGACATGGGAAATTAGATTTATATGGTCGATCAGGAGGAGAGGGGGAGCACAAAATTTGGTCGGATATGGATATATAGGTCCCGAAAATCCCCTCTAAATGAATCCCCTCTGAGTTTTGCTTGTGTCTTGGGAGCTTACTTAAGGCCTCTATAATGTCCTGCCTTAGACTAAGTAAGCCCCTGTCAGCGTTCGTTGGTGTCTTACTTAGGACAACATGTTTTACTGTGGACTCAGTGCCCCTGCTCAGAAGATTTAAGACATTATATAAGAATGTCTCATTTTCTTGATTAAGTTTCGTTTAAATGCTTTGTTTAGATTCGCATGTAAACGTTGCTATTTTTAGTCGTGGACTGATTGGTATTTCTCATTTATCCGGAGATCATGCCAAAATCACCCAGTACTCACCAGTGCACGAGGGATGCAGAGTGACGGCTCTCTGCTGGACCACTGACTCGCATAAGCTGTATGCCGGTGACTCGGTTGGAAAAATCAGCGTTATTAAAGTTCTACAGAATAAGGTTTGTTTAGACATTCTTGTCTGGTCTTAACTGTGTGTTAAAGATAAGGCACACAACTGGTATGTACGTAGTCGGTTTTTTCTGCACAGTTTGTACAATAATTGACAGCAGTCGACTGTCGAGTCAAGTATATAATTTATTTGCCCTTACTGCAAGCAAACGAAGGGAACTATGTATCGATTTTTTGATGGTATAGCAAAACCATCGGTTAAAGATTCATGATTCTTACATGCATGCACATGCGAAAATTAGCGGAAACCATTGAACTTTTAGCAGCAACTAACGAAACCTTATCTTTGTCACTGTTCCTATGTCCTTAAGGTCTATTGTAAACCAGCTTATCAAATTGAGTAAGCACTAAACCTAACAAAATTTTTTGGCCATCGTCTTTGTTGTCACAAAATGGCTAGAAATATTTAGCAAATAGCTCACAAAGCTAGCTTTTCTTTTTATTTCAGGCGTCCGCTTATTTTAAAACTCCACATGCTTTAATGCTTGAATTAGACAGTGAGATTGTGCAGCTGGACCACTCGAAAAATCGCTTGCTGATTTCATCACTGAGTAGAACATATTTGTACAATGCCAACAGGTAATTTAATAACAAACTTTGGACATTTTACCAGTTAATATTAATTTGGTATCGTATATACAATGCTGTTTGTAAAACATTTGGCTAACGATGCTTGAATGGGCATTAATTTCACTTCATAGTGTTATTGTTGTTTGCGTTTATATTCTGTTTTAGTTCCAAATGCTCTCAGATCGGGACAAAGCTTAGGTAAGTCAAGTTCAAACCATTGTTCGAATAATCAGGACTACTGCTGCTGAACATTATTGCAACATATTATTGTCCAGCAGTTTTCAGAATATTATATACTTATACTCAGTGTTAATCCATCTATGTAATTTTTTGCGTTCTGAAGACTTATATAACAAAACATTTTTGTTATACTACTTGACTACTAGCGTAAAAAGATCTTTCTGCTTTTAATTTTTGTGCTACGTGTGCCATAGAAAGCTCTGTAAGATACTTGAAAACAATGATGTTTCATATTATTTTGTTCTGTGGAGTTAATTCCCTGTTTTAATAGATTTTATAATGATATTATATTATTATATGACCTATCATTGTGCTGTTGCAGAAAAGGCCCATATGGCGGTTGTTTTCTGCACACCACGAGCACAGCCAGCAGCAGTCCGAACGACGTTGCCACAGCCAAACCCGTGATATTTTGCTGTCGCCCCGGCTCTCGTCTGTGGGAGGTGGACGCCGAAGGTCATGTGTACAGCACTCACCAGTTTGGGGAGTTGGGGTGCCAGCTGCCCTTCGCACCCATTGTCAGTTTTAGGTAATGCCAGAAGTTGGTTTTTTTTACTTACAGGCTAGACTTTACAAAAGGCTTCAGACTTCAATTTGAAGTGAGTTAGCACATGGTAACGAAACTTCTGTGTATATATTTTTTATTGATACAGATTTTTCTGTGGCTATTTTTTTGTGACACCGCCATTTCTTCTTCGAACAGCTTCTCATGCGCAGCTTCTTTATGTTAATATCTATTGTTATCATATTTTGCTAGCTCATCAGCAACTTGAACTTAGGGCCATTTTGTGTATTTGCGACTGCCGTTGAAGACCTTGTTTGTGAACCTCGTAGTGTTTTCTGTTAAAAGCAACCGTCATAGTGAACGGTTAAACATCTGTTTTTAGAAAACATTTGGAATGGCCCACTCATTGTTCTGATGAAGTTACGATACATTTTACCACTATAACAGCTTTAGGGTGAGCAAGTTAGCAGTACATATAGTGCAGTGTATATAGCTTAATGTTTTCCAGTGTGAAAATAGTATTTTAGTAACTTAGTTTGATGTGGTAAAATACTATTCGGTCAGATATTTGCTTATTAAACTCAAGTTTTAACCACAAAAGTAGTCTCGAAGCACTATAATAACGTGTCTGTTTCACTTGTTTAGCAGAGAATTGCCACAATTGCAGTGTGTTTGATAGTGATAAAAGATCACTAGAACTTAGAATTGGCTCTGTGCTGCTGCCTTGTGATGTGTTTTCTAAATCTTTATGATGTACTTTTAGGGAGTTTTTGTTATGCCTCAGCCGTAATAAATTCTATGTGCTCAGTCCTTTCAAAGCTCGAGTAGTGCTTGCCACCTCCACAGATGAAGGTAGGCTTGTGTTTTTTAATTTAACATATTAATATTTCGGGTTAACAAGTCAGTGTGTCGGCTAACGGCAGGTGGGAAGAACTCTGCGCACGGCTGCCTTTATTTTAAACTTTTTTCTGCTTTACTACGTTTTCAGTGGTAAAATATTTAGTTGTTTTTACTTTTCGAAGTTGAAAGTATGTTGAATTTACAACTTAAGCTTCAGCTTCATTACCTTAATATCACTTTTTTTCTCCTAGCACTAGGCGTTATGTTATTCTTTTAATCTTTTAATGTAAAGGCAAGCGACAATGATATAATGTGTACGTATAATGTGCTGTTTTGTGTAAGAAAAAGCTGCATATATAATACTAGTGCTAAGTGTGATAGTCGACAACAATGTTATGTATAATAGTGGACAGTGATTCTGCAAATCTGATGATATTTTATCGAATCGATGATGATCTAACGTTATTTTATTGTTGCCGGTAAGGACTAATTGGAAAAGTTAATTAGCTAATTATATTAGTTTTTTTAGAGATTTGCTGCTACAGCACCAGTCAGATGGACGTATTCGTGCTGACTGCGGATGGACACATTCGCAAATTTTCACTCTATCCTGTGGAAAAAGCCTTGCAAAAGCTGTGCCTAAGAAATTGCTTCCATTCTTGTGCTACGCTATTGAGCACATACTACGATAAAGGCAAACGGTAGATAACTTGCAGAGTTTTTTGCCTTTTCGATTGTTATTGAAATAATCGTCGTAAGACCTTGTAGGAACATTCGAAAGCTAAAGGCGGTGATAATTTAATAAAAAAGAAAGGCAGGTTGTGAAAACTTGGGTCTTACTTATTGTACTTGTCTATTATATAGTCTGAAGTTTCGGAATAGTATATCAAACTGAGCGGACCAACCAGATCCCGATTTATCGACGACAATGCTCTTCAACATTTCGCTAAATTGGGCCCAGGTTAAAGAAACTAAGCAAGTCAGCTGCTTTATTGTAGTCCAACCAAAGTAACGATGTGTATCGGATCTAACCAATGTTTCGATGCCGATCCGATGCTTATAATTGCCCGCCTGGTCCATTGTTCCAGTTGTGTGATTGTGACTGTGTCTTCATTGACTTTCCTGATTGACATGTACATGGTTGTTTTAGAATTTGCAGCTAGAATTTTCTAAATCTTCTTTTAGACTTTCGTGGCCTTTGAATGTCATCGACAGCATTATTAAGGAATTCAACGATGATACCAAAACAGATCTTTTGCCCCTGGCACCAGGACTTATGTCTGTACTGTTGGCTATGCAGAAAGAGCTCTATGCTGTTGCGGAATCGCACAAATGTGATGTTAAAAGTATGAATATGTAATTTGAGTGCAGAGATCACATGGCTTGACTTTCATCTTTGACGACTCATAATTGCCTGTGGTGCCTTACGGTTGAGGAATAGTGTTATGACTTTTGAATTATATTAATTTACGTACGGGTTGCATTTTTACAGTGTTATGATTTATTGTCACAGGTAGGTAGAGATTCACAAAGAATACCGAATGTATTGAGGCCGAATGACTGTTTTATTGAGACTAGTTTTATGTGGTGGTTTTTTGTGAATTGTGTTTTTATCTGAACGGTCTGGCGAAGCAGATCTGAATTTCAACATAATGTCTGTTTGAATAATTTTTGAGCTTATTCTTATTAGCAAAACTTTCGTTTGTTTTCAGATGAAAATGTGAAGCCAAAACATGCAATTGTACAGCGACTGTCGACTGGGATTCATCAAGTGCTCAAGGATCCAATGCACTGTTCTGGTTACGAGGATGACTTCCAGTTTGGTCCCAGACCCGTCACCGGGACCACCAATTTGACTGAGAAAACTGAGAAATCTAGTCTGACAGCAGCCAAGTCGACAAATTTCGAGCACCGGCGTCAGCATAGTGATGAGCTCTACTCAAATTCCAGTCATTTAGCAGCGAACGGGTTTTGTGAGAATCATCGAATCAGTTTACAGCCAGTGCCAAGCTGTACTGTGGATCGGGTGCTCATTTTAAGCAGGCCCCTGAGCGGAGGAGATCTGACACCGAACGGACGATTAGATATGACGTATGAAACAGAAACTGATTTGCATAATTATGAAGGTCATGAACAGCTGTCGCACAGAAATTCTGCTGCCATGATGTCTAGTCAAAGCGAAAGCTCGCTGTGCTATTTGTCAATGCAGCCGAAACAGCACTCGATTGATTCTGAGCCTGAGACTACAGAGGTTGAATTTTCCAGGATAATTGATGATGCTAAGGCGGCCCCTGCTACTTCGGCTCCGATAACCAATCGTTGCTCAGAGTGTCATCTACATCGGTAGGTATTCAGCTGTTTTTCTGTCCTAAAAGTGAACCAAATAATATAATATGCTATAAGACATGTCATTTGATCAAGAACGTAGATGTTTTGAGCATGTGTTTACTTTTATGCCGTATTTGAACATTTAATAGTAACGGTTGAAGTTTTTTGTTTTCTAAAAGGTTTGAACGTGAGGTTAGTTTAAGCGCTATGTAGCTGCGATCCGTGACATATGCCAGATAGTCTGTGTATTTGCGTGTTTTTTCAGGAACTGGCTACTTATTTTAAAGCTGGGACATTTTATGCCGCCAAAAACTGGATTTCCTGATGAATTTATCGATGGTAATTTTTTGCTGTTACAAGTTGTTACAAGTTCACTTCATTACGACTTTTAGAAGTGCGTTATTTCATACTAACCACCATACATGTAGTTGGGGGGGGGAGGGTGGTGGGGGAAGACCCCCCCAAAATTCGGTCCCGGGGGAGGGAGGGGGGGTCCCGCCAGGGGGGAAAGAGGGGAGAGGGTCCCGGCGGGAGTAAAATTTTGGCCAAAATTAGAAAAAATTAGCATTTTTTCGTAAAATTTGAGCAATTTTTACCGAAATTTTCGCCAAAAAATTGTCAAAATCGGTGTTTTTTGGTCAAAAAAGGTAAAAATTGCGTCATTTTGGGGAGGCAGGGGGTCAAAAATGAGTTTACGCCGCAGGGGAGGGGGGGTCCCACCAAGGGGGGGAGGGGTACCCAAAATTTCGGTGCTGTTACATGTACGCTAACCACTTAAGTTAGAGTGACTTTTGAGTATCAAATTTTGCTGATTACGTATAGGCTACATTCGGCTATCAAAAAGGTGCGAATTTACTGTTCATTCGCTGAGCTCAGCCTGACTTCTCTGTCGACTTCATAGTATTTTACTTTTTCAATTCCTTACGTTACGTTTTTTTTGGCGTCTTGGCGTTATTATGCCGTAGTTCAGTTTAACCGCTATAGTTCTAATATTATATATATTTATTTGCCTCTTGAATTGGGTACTTATGTAGCATTATGGCCTCTGGAAAAATTTCTATATTATGTTTTTTCAGAACTTTTTCATTTTTGTTAAATACAGTGAACTACAGCCTCGACTTTTTGAATCTTTCGTTGTTTATAGGTGGAATTCCGACTACAGTCGATTGTTGGCAAGAGTTATTTGATATCCGATCAGCGCTTGCCAATAAAGCCATCAAGTCAGACTGTCCTAACAGCGGTACCAAATCGTCTAAAAGTCATTCTCAAACTCTCTGCTCTGACTGTGCAGCCTTGCATCAAGCCTGGTTTCGGGCCAGCTATTTGCGACAGCCCTCTGATTGTTTGTCGTTAGCTTTACGACAGTCTAGACTGGAGCCCCTGCCCTCGTCACCCTCCGTGCGGGACTGGGCCGTGTGTAGACTTGGTCTACTGTGCCGTGAAAAGCATGTCACCTTATTGGCTAGTCTAACTGGTGCTGCGTCTAAATCAGTCGCCACTAAGCTTAATACCAAATCTATTTCTACGTCATCTAGTCGACCGTTGTCCAGTGCTGCCACTGTCGTTAGCCAGGATGCCACTAAGCGTGACGGCACTAAAACGGCAATTAGTGACGCAGAGGACAGTAATGCTGATTCTTCCACTGTGACCGGTAATGCTAATTGTGATACTAGCCAAATGTCCATTTCGATGTACTATAATCCCGTCTACCAGAGCATGCTATGTCAGGACGAGCTGAGCATAGACGATATTGGACAGAGTCAACAGGTGCAGTGGAAATGGCTACTCGACGTGTCTCTGGAATGGCTGCTGGCGGCTATGCTCATTGTAAGCTTATAAAGAGTGTTAGCGCTAAGTTCTGCCCATTTCTTTACCGTATTTAACGGACTGCACTTTGTTTAGTCTGTAGTTTACAAATGGACATCGGAGTAAACGAGTTAAAATACGTCAGCTGCTCAATTTTAGTCCGAACCCATTCCTAGACAACCACTGGACTAAAAGGACTTAAAAATAGTAGCTGCATACGCTTAACATTAGCTTGCGTAGTTAAGTCCTTTTCGTATGACTAAGAATTAGCACGCTAATCCGGAGGTTTAAGCATGGCATTTTTAAGCATGATTTTTAAACAGTTTAAACTTGCTTAATTTAACTCGTTTAATCCGAGACTTGAATAAGCCTTTTTAGACTCTGACTGAAGGTCTCGAAGAGTCGGAACTTTGTATGAATGCAATTACAATGACTCAGTCTATGCTTTAAAAAAGAGCCTAGTACGAGTGTACGACCCCTAGGGCAATTCAAATATTTGTTTAGTCATTAGGAAGGTTATTATGCGTGAAGGCTTTTTGCATTACAGTCTCTTGGAACAGAAGTAGCCTTGGAGATGCTGCAACAGCCGCACTTGGAATCGGTACAGCTGTCGGATGAATTCTGGCGTTACTGTGAGAATATGTGTGCCTTAGAGGATCGGGCGATTCCACTGGATCAAAAGGTAGGCATATAGTTGATTTTTTTCTAGTATATATGTATCAATTTTGCTGAGTGCGGAGTCAAATTGAAAGTATTAAAGCTTTTAGACCGTGCTTTGATAAGATTAGCGTTAAAAGTTGGCAAGTTCTGTACGGTGTTCCACTCCAAATTGGCAAAGAGAGTATTTTGTTATGTGTTGCACTAAACAACGAAGATGATGGTAAGCCCAGCCGAAACCAACGAAACACGGTTTGCGAGAGCCGGGTTTTTTTGCTTTTTTTACCCTGAAGAAACTGATAGATTGGTTGAGGAAAGTACTACGATTCCACCGACATTCCGGGCGGTTCCAGCAGTGAAGTTAAATTAAAAAATTACACTTGCCTATTATTAAAAATCCGTTTGTAAAATTTTTTTTATCGGTTTCTGGCTTGTGCTTGTAGATTCTGAATAACTTGCTGGATTTGGCTGTTAAGAAGCACGTGACCGTTGACAATTTAATTGGCACTTTTATGGCTGAGATTGAACCCTTGTCTCCAGAAAAGAATGTGAATCTTGCTACGGGGTTTGTTTTAATTTGATTGTATAAATCTGCATCACAGCTTATACTTAATGACTATGCTGGTAAATGTAGGCTATAATTGTAAGCTTTGTGCAGACTGCGTGAAGCACACAGAGGTTCTTTTTTTATTTTTTAAATTTTAGAACTTTTAAACGGTTTAGTTTCAATTTTATGTATTTGATAACACAGCATAATATAATCACGTGAGTCGTACTACATGTAACAGCACCAAAATTTGGGTACCCCTTCCCCCTGGTGGGACCCCCCTCCCCTGCGTCAACTCATTTTTGATCCCCCCTCCCAAAAATTACGCAATTTTTACCTTTTTTGACCAAAAAACACTGATTTTGACAATTTTAGGCGAAAATTTTGGTAAAAATCGCTTAAATTTTACATAAAAATGCCGATTTTTTTCAAATTTTCACCAAAATTTTACTTCTGTCGGGACCCTCTCCCTCTTTTTCCCCTGGCGAGACCCCCCCTCCCTCCCCCGGGTCCGATTTTTTTTTTTTGGGGGGGGGGTTCCCCCCATCCCCCCCAACTACGTGTATGACGTGAGTCGTAGCGCAATGCAATGCTCATTGTATTGCGCTTGTCATCGTGACTAGCATAAGCGCAGTATATTGCGATAAACATACACTGATTGATTATTAACCAAACGTAAATCTAATCAGTTTGTTCGGATAAAGCCTTAGAGGCTAGTATATGAGATGGGGGCTGACGGGGTCCCCCAAAATCGAGGGTCTGGGGGAGAATACAGAATAAATTAAATAAATATGGCAATTTTTTCTAAAAGTTTTGGATTTTGTGGAATTAATTTTATAAAATTTACGGTATCCCAGAAGTTTGGCCCGGATGACCCCAAAATTTTGAGGCCATTTGTATGTTGCCCAAAATTTTGTATGTTGAGTTACATGTATGAATAAGGTCATCTTGAATTGTTCATAATCAACTTTAGAGAGATTAGATTCTTGTAGAGAAAAAGGCGTCATCAACTCTATGCGGCCAGCCGCTGTTTTAGCATGATTTTCTCCAAGTTGGACCCTTTTTGATGAATCATTGAATTGTTTTTGCAGGAATTGCCATATTTGCACGTTGCCATTGCAGAAGAAAGTATCTGAAACAAAAATGGACGTATTTGCTTTCCTGAACTGCGGTAAAACATTTTTTACAGTCCCAGTCGTGTGTACCGTTACATGATATTTTACCCTTAGTGAAAAAATGAGTCATTAAACAACACTTTCGGATATTTCTTCGCGTGACAATAATGTAACTTGTAATGTAATGTAAAAAATGTAACTGTTAATATAATTGAAACTCCATTACTGCAAGAATATAGTTATGATCTGTCGTCTGTGTGCTATTTGGACATCAGGGCCCGATTTATCGAAGCAAAATGTTCGTCGTTGAAAATGTTCGTCGTTGAAAATTTTGGATTGATCAAAACATTTTCAACGACGAACATAACACGTAATTATAGGACAATTAATGTTCGTCGTTGAAAAACAAATGTTCATCGTTGAAAAACATATGTTCGTCGTTGAAAAACAAATGTTCGTCGTTGAAAAATCAAATGTTCGTCGTTGAAAAACAAAATGTTCGTCGTTGAAAAATTTTCAACGGCGAACATTTCAACGGATGTCTTGAGCTCCGTTGAAATGTTCGTCGTTGAAATGTTCGTCGTTGAAAATTTTTTTCAACGACGAGCTTTTGTCTTTTAGAACATAATAATGTTCTAAAAAACCAAAGCTCGTCGTTGAAAAATTTTTCAACGACGAACAATTTCAACGACGAACTTTCAACGACAAACATTAATTTGTTTTTCAACGACGAACATTTGTTTTTCAACGACGAACATTTGCTTTTTCAACGACGAACATTTTCAATGACGAACATTTGTTGTTTCGATAAATCGGGCCCAGATTAAGAAACAACAACAAAAACTGCTGTAGTATTTCAAAAAAGGTTTTTTCCTAAGTTATCCTGCATACAACGAAATGTTTTAGCGGCTCTTGTCTATGTTTCTAGCTTTTTGTTTTAGGTCATGCGTTTCATGAAGTATGCTTTCCCTCAGAGAGTGAAAATTGTGTTGCCTGCAGCGTTATCCAAACCTGAGAGCTAGTCTACTTTTTCGCCATTAGTTAGCTTTTTTATTTAATAGCATGTACCACTGTTTTTTATGTTTGTACTGTTATAGTATGAATGAATGAATGATTTACGATGAGTGTTTAGGAAATCGTCAAATTTTGTAAAATTTAAAATTTTTAGAAATGTGATATTATTATGCTATTGATGAACTTTTTTGTTTTATAACGGACCTTTTGAAACAGAAATTGGGTATGTTACTTCTTTTTCCTATGAAAATTTGAAACATTATGTGTTCCATTTTTTGCTGTATTTTTTACGAGTATCTCTGTATCAGTTTTATGCTTTATCTAGTAGAAAACATTTCCTGTTCGATCACTGTTTTTAACTATTTTTAAAAATGTGTGTCGTAGTGATCTCGCTTCTGGTTTTTCAAAATGACGAGAGTCGTGGATCTCTTACGACAATATTGGAAGATATACAAAAGGTGAAAATAGTCAACAGTCGATCAGTTTTCTTGCCGTTGTTTATGTTTGTACGCTTCCAGTTTTAAGCTAAAAAACGATTGAATTTGATTGAAAACTATGTTCAATTCACCGATAATGAATAAATACTTTTTGCTATAAACAGAAAACAACTAAATGTCATCTTCACTGACGTATGAACGGAACATATTATCAGGTAATCATCCCGCGTAGTTATTGCACGACAACTTTGCAATCTGGAGTGAATGACAGTTTTTTCTCGGTGTAGTATGTTGTACTAACTGTCGTGTCTATCTATAGTCATAGTGTGCTATAAGATTATTTTGTGTTCTCCTGTATCGAATACCTACTGTATTATTTATTCTTTGTACAGTTGCGGCATTCACATTTCTACTGTATATACACTTCAGAAGAGCAGCAGCACCCTTCGCTTCCTTTTTTACACACCCCATCTTTGAGAAAACTTCGTGTTCTGTGTGCTGGTCTCGACTTCAACGATTTTCTTAGGGGCTGTTCACAAATTCGGATTAACGGGATTAGATTAACTGAATTAACTACAATAACTCAACATAAAATTTTATTATTTTTCCAAGAATCTGCACGTGTATGCAGTTAACACAGAGGAGCATATGTCTGTAATTTGAAAAAGGTCTCATGCTTTTGTGTTTAGTTATTCCAGTTAATTCAGTTAATCGGAATTTGTGAACAGGCCCTAAGTGATTCTTTCAGCAGTGGTGTGATCAGCATCAGATGAAAGTGTCAACTTCAATGGGGATGACTTTTGGAGTTTTACCGAATTGGCGTAATATTGAACTCGATTATATTGTTAGTCCTCTAAAACTATGGTAGTTCTTTTAATAGGACATCAAAACTAAAAAATTATTAGCTCACAACGACAAGCTAGTGCAAGAGCCGTCACGACGAGAACCTTTTTTGATTCTCAAAATCCGTTTAGAACTACCAAAATTTCATAATGAGCGAAAAATTGCGGTTTTAATTGGTGCGCTTGGTAATTGTTCATCGGAAAATTAGAAAAATTGTTTTGGATCAAGCCTTGGACGTGTGTTGCGTAGTGAATCTTGTTGCGTGATTTTTGTTTACGACGCATTTTCTAGGAACTGTTTCAACCAACGTGATAATACGGACCACGGTTTTGAAAACGCCCAAAGCTAATTAACTTCAGTAGTTTTCAATTATTATTTGTTGTAAGATAATGAAAATTGTATAGTTCAGTGTGTAAGTTTTCGATGCTGATTGGGCAAGCTTATTTGGTTTGTCGAAACCATATTACATTTTGGTGAAACCCGCCTTAGGATTATTGGTGCAATATCGGCTATTTTTTCTGTGCTCTGAATCTGTCTGTTTCCCTGTGCGTTTTATTTCTAGTCTCATTTCGGCAGCTTTAATTTTCGACGCATACCTTGCTCTAATTTTGTTTGTAATCATGATATTATTTTAATTGTTTGTATAGCATGTAATATGTGCTTGCATTTATAGTGCGACTATCGATTTGGCTGTATATAGTGCTTGCTAAATGAACTGGCGTTTGAGCAATGTTAATTTATTTCTTCGATTTTATTCCTGTCTGTCGCAAGAAATTAGTGCAAATATCACGTGACCGGAAATGAAATTGTGTGGAAAATAACTCGAAATTTGAAATTGGGTTTGTTTTCATGATTTTTAAATGATGTGTCAGATACGTGCTGGTTCAGATTGAAGCTATAAAAAACTCGTTCTTGAAGATATCAGATGTAAAGTCTGACCAAAAATTGCTGAACCCTGAGACATAATGGGTGGCATAATTTTCGTGACTACTCACTGTACTCTTGATGCTTACAGTTAGTTTTTCTCGTTATAAAATCGCGTGTTTCTTTCTGTCTCAGGGTCCAGCATTTTTTGGTCAGGCTTTGGTAATTTGTTAATTTGAGCTGGTCCCTTATTGGATGGTAACAGCTTTTGTGTTTTAATTGTAATTACTTATAGTGATTCAGTCTTGGCGTTGACGCAACTATTAATGATATCAAGAGTACATAATGACATAATAGTCTCACTCGTTTACAAAAAAGTGAGACACTTTCCTGCGCACATGGAGGTAGGACCTGTGGGAAGGAGTGCTACGCGTCCTTCAGAACAGATTCAGTCAGTTTATGCACAGTAAAATCCGATCCTGGTCTGTAAAGTGTCTGGACAAATTAAAAGTCAATTTCGATAGCACTCCTGTTTTCTCGTTTTAGTGGGAAGGCAGTCGAGTGTTGTATTGGTGAAAAAGATAAAACCGGGTTCACTTTTGAGCCAGACTCTTTTGAGCCGAATTTCAACCTGGATTTTTTATTGAATAAGGACCCTGTACTTTCCGTAGCCTATAATATTTCGTGTTTTAGGCTCAAATTTTAACTTAGTTTGACTTATTGTTAACTTGATGTCAGGTCAGTTTTGTTCCGTAACAGGTACATATTCCGAATGTTATACAATTTTAATATCTCGAAAACGGTGCATCAAGTTTTTTAGTTAAGGTGGTAATTGCGTTTTTAGGTGTTTTTTCAAACTACCATAACTGCACTTAACCTCAACAAAAACTAGAGCGGTCTTTTTTACATTTTTTTACACCTAGCTTTAAAAAAACTATATTTAAAAGCAGATTATCTTTTGCAATTTTACTGCTGCTATCATTTGAATACACCCCATCAGCGGTTTTTTTGACTAATTTTTGCGCCACAGTTATGAAACTCAAGATCAGCCAACAACTACTAAACTTTTTGCAGTTATGCACTGACA